>JAVJIX010000110.1:2957500-3160000 GCA_036785185.1 Paratrypauchen microcephalus | reverse complement strand
ACTTTAGTTTAGTTTAGACTCATATGATATTTTCTGATCTGTTCTAATGTTTCCTCATCACAAACACACCTGGACTTGTGTTTTATTTCATTTACACGTTTAACACACAAACCTGCAGATCTACGCTCAGATCTTAATAAAAAACAGTAGCAGTAGTAGTAGTAGTAGTAGCAGCAGTAGTAGCAGTAGCAGCAGTAGCAGTAGTAGTAGTAGTAATAGTAGTAGTAGTAGTAGTAGCAGTAGTAGTAGTAGTAGTAGTACAGTACTAGTAGTAATAGTAGTAGTAGTAATAGCAGTAGTAGTAGTAGTAGTAGTAGTAGTAATAGTATTAGTAGTAATAGTAATAGTAATAGTAGTATTAGTAGTAGTAATAGTAGTTGTAGTAGCAGTAATAGTAATAGTAATAGTAGTAGTAGTACAGTACTAGTAGTAATAGTAGTAGTAGTAGTAGTAGTAGTAGCAGTAGTAGTAGTAGTACAGTACTAGTAGTAATAGCAGTAGCAGTAGTAGCAGTAGTAGTAGTAGTACAGTACTAGTAGTAATAGTAATAGTAGTAGTAGTAGTAGTAGTAGTACAGTACTAGTAGTAATAGTAGCAGTAGTAATAGTAGCAGTAGTAGTAGTAGCAGTAGTAGTAGTAATAGTATTAGTAGTAGTAGTAGTAGTAATAGTATTAGTAGTAATAGTAGTAGTAGTAACAGTACTAGTAGTAATAGTAGTAGTATTAGCAGTAGTAGTAGTAGTAGTAGTGGTAGTAGTAGTAATAGTAGTAGTAATAGTACTAGTAGTAATAGTACTAGTAGTACTAGTAGTATTAGTAGTAGCAGTAGCAGTAATAGTAGTAGTAGTAGCAGTAGCAGCAGTATTAGTAGTAATAGTAGTAGTAGTAGTAGTAGTAGTAGTAGTAATAGTATTAGTAGTAGTAGTAGTAGTAGTAATAGTACTAGTAGTAATAGTAGCAGTAGTAGTAGTAGTAGTAGTAGTAGTAGTAGTAGTAGTAGTACAGTAGTAGTAGTAATAGTAGTAGTAATAGTACTAGTAGTAATAGTAGTATTAGTAGTAGCAGTAGTAGTAATAGTAGTAGTATTAGCATTAATAGTATTAGTAGTAATAGTAATAGTAGTAGTATTAGTAGTAGTAATAGTAGTAATATTAGTAATAGTAGTAGTAGTAGCAGTAGCAGCAGTATTAGTAGTAATAGTAGTAGTAGTAATAGCACATGACATCACAAGGTGGAACAGAGCATTTGGAGCTTTGGGGATGTAGAGGGACAAAAAAAAAACAAAAAACATGTGAATGAAACAAAACATAACTCCCGCTCTGTTTTTCATGAGGAAACAACATTATAACAAACTGTAAATCAGAAAATAGTGTAACAATAACAATTTACCTTGTGGATCAATAAAGTTTTCCAAGTCTAAATATGTCCCACTTTGACCAATACTTTCCCGTTTTTCGCCCATACAGCCCCACTGGAGACTAGAGCTGTCAAACGTAGAAAAAATCTGATACTTATCAATAGTATCAAAACTAAATACTCTTTTTTCAAAGGTATCGATACTAAAAAGTCCCATTGACAGGACAGAAATGAGTCTTTCCTGAAAACCTTTAGCTCAGAGAATCGACTTTAAAGTGGCTCTGTGTTTGTTTATTGGATAGAAAAGGGTTTATGCTCGGAGTTTTACCAGTTAAGTCCTTTACTTTGCTGTTTGTAAAGTAATGCAACTGTGATCGCAAAAGTCTGAAGAATAAACTAAATTATGAGACCAAAACTTTGAACTGAATCTTACTAATTATTAAACTATATTCATGTCTCGTCTTGGGAATTGTGTCTCGTCCAGTCCCTACTAAATACATTAGAACCAGACTGTTTTTGGAAAAGGACAAAGCACAACCCTAACCCAAGTCTCTCCATGACCAAGCACCAAAGTACATCTCTGACATCCATCCATCAATTTTCTTCCACTTTTCCATTTCTGGGTCGCGGGAGCAGCAGTCCAGACAGATCGGCTGCCCAGAACACAATGCACCAGATCTCTGACATCCATCCATCTACTTTCTTCCGCTTATCCGGGTTCAGGTTGTGGGGCAACAGCCTAAACAGATCTGCCGCTCAGATCTAGTGCCTTATGAACCATCTGCACTCTGAAGACCTCAGGGAGCGGCCTCCTGCTGCTGCCCAGAGTCTGGACTAAAAACGTTTAAGTTTTCTGCAGCTAAAATCTGGATCAATCTGAAGTGAGACGGACCTCTGCTCTGACTCAGGCTCAAAACGGTTCTGTTCAGCTCTGTATGACAAAGGTTTTCATTCTGCACTCTTCTCTCTCATTTAAAGATCCCATGACATGGTACTTGTTGATGCTTTTATATGGCTCCTTAATGGTTCCCTAATACTGTAAATGAATCCTTCTTCAAAATCAACACTCAGTGCATGAGAAAGACACATGTACACAGTCAGAGTCAGAATCTCTCTGAACGACTCATTCTGGGCCTTGTTGCTTGAATGCAAATGAGAAGGACACAGATAGGTTAGAGGAGCGGGTGGGGGGGGGGCAAATGTGCCGCTGGTTCCTTGTTTTAGCGCTGTGCTGTGCGCTGTCTCCCGCTTCCGTGTTTTAAGAGCGGAGGAGGAAAGGAGAGGCGTTTCAATGAAAAAAAAACACATTTTCACAGAAAATAAAATGAAACCACTGCTGTTTCAGAGGTCCAGAGGGTCGGGTAAAGGACTTCCAAGTCTAGAAACACTCACACGTGCCTCCAGGCAAATAAAAAAACGCATTTCGCATTGTGTAGCTCATTCGCGGTCCAAACTCTCTGGGCGTGATTTACAGAGACGGTGGGTAGACATCCAGACGGGGGGTGGAGCTGCATTTTTCGATGTGACTCAACATAGTTGCCTTGTTCAGAATCGCCCGTTTGAGCAGTGTTTTTTTCAAATGCAGGAAAGGATGGCAAATGCTCAGTTTAGACATTTCGCAACTTTTAGCCATGGGGGGCCGGGGGGGGGCTAAACAGGGTAGGGGAGCTCACATTAACGTTCAAAAACCTCAGAAAGTGAAACTTTCATGCCATGGGACCTTTAATGTTTCTCTCTTTTTTAATATTATGATGTTTATTTATGGCAAAAGGAGAAATTCAATTTGTCAAGGTTTCTCAGCTCATCCAAGCTGCTTCTTCAGTTCTGGTCAGTTCTGGTGGACACTGCCTATATCTGCCTGAAGGGGGCGCTCACTACAATGAAATGACTCTGAGACTCCCACACCTACTTGTTTCCAGTTGGTGTTAGTGAGGTGGGCCTGTTAGATCTGCAGTGGGAGTGGAGTGTGGGTCATAATGGTGTTTTCACTCCTCTGGACCTGACCTGCTGCACTATTGTTTTCTTTGTTTTGATTTAGGTTTGAGGACAGAGTTATGGATGGAGACAAATGATGTCTGAGACCTCCATTTCTGTTCAAGGAAGGATTCTCTTTAACTCCTCCTCTCAAACCAGCTCTTTTCTCTGGCCAAGATCTGGACCTCACTGTCCTCAAAGGAGTGGCCCGTGGCTTTAGGTGGAGATGTACGGCAGACTGAGGTCCTTTTAGGTGGAGATGTACGGCAGACTGAGGTCCTTTTAGGTGGAGATGTACGGCAGACTGAGGTCCTTTTAGGTGGAGGTGTACGGCAGACTGATGTCCTTTTAGGTGGAGATGTACGGCAGACTGAGGTCCTTTTAGGTGGAGATGTACGGCAGACTGAGGTCTTTTTAGGTGGAGATGTACGACAGACTGAGGTCCTTTTAGGTGGAGATGTACGGCAGACTGAGGTCCTTTTAGGTGGAGATGTACGGCAGACTGAGGTCCTTTTAGGTGGAGATGTACGGCTGACTGAGGTCCTTTTAGGTGGAGATGTACGGCAGACTGAGGTCCTTTTAGGTGGAGATGTACGGCTGACTGAGGTCCTTTTAGGTGGAGATGCACGGCACACAGGTCCTTTTAGGTGGAGATGTACGGCAGACTGAGGTCCTTTTAGGTGGAGATGTACGGCAGACTGAGGTCCTTTTAGGTGGAGATGTACGGCAGACTGAGGTCCTTTTAGGTGGAGGTGTACGGCAGACTGAGGTCCTTTTAGGTGGAGATGTACGGCAGACTGAGGTCCTTTTAGGTGGAGATGTACGGCAGACTGAGGTCTTTTTAGGTGGAGATGTACGGCAGACTGAGGTCCTTTTAGGTGGAGATGTACGGCAGACTGAGGTCCTTTTAGGTGGAGATGTACGGCAGACTGAGGTCCTTTTAGGTGGAGGTGTACGGCAGACTGAGGTCCTTTTAGGTGGAGGTGTACGGCAGATTGAGGTCCACTCTGGCTCTCTCGTCTGTGTTGGTACATCCTCTTGTGAAGTGTCTGTTTTGTTTCTCCAGTGTAGCGCTCACTGCAGTCTTCACTACACTGAATGGAGTAGACCACATTGCTGTTTGTGGCTCGGTGTTTTGTCCTTTGGTTGGACCAAATTATTTACATTTTGGTTTGTTTGTATTGTGATTTTAATGTATTTCTTATTCTGCAAAGCACTTTGAATTACTTTGTGTACAAATTGTGCTGTACAAATACACTTGCCTTGCCTTTAAAATGATCTGGAGCTGTATCAGAACAATAAGAGCAAACAGACCATGGAGCACTGAGGAATTACAGATATAAGACAACATGGGAATAGAAAACAAAGTACTATTATTTAATGTTGAAAATAACATTCTATTGTTTTTATTATCATTGTGGTATCAGAATGAGTTTGAGTATGGAGCGTATTCCTGAACCACTCACCATATACACGTCGCACAGGCTGTTGACCCAGAAGGCGTGCAGGGCTGAGGTCACGCTGTGGAGCTCGTACGTCTCAAAGCTCTGTTCACACTGCAGCGCTGTGGAGTAGAGCCTGGACAGGACCCAGCGCTCCATCCGGCCCAGAGGAGGCAGCTACACACCCACGGGAGGAGAAACATCACATGATGCACACAACACTGGTTTTATATAAGGTTCAATTTGACTTACAAAGACTTTAATGAGGTAAAATGTTAATTAGTTCTGCTTTAAAAGGCTAAACAAGAAATCCCAAGACTTAAACTAGAACAAACAATGTGTATCATTTTTACTACATTCTTTAAAAAATATTTACTTTTTATACAACACAACACAAAGTAGAATAAAATGAACCCTAACCCAAAAAGCTTAAATTGGTGAATTGACAGCCTCACTTCAGCTACAGTTAAGCTTTACCGCTGGTGAATGAGTGAATACGGCACAAAGTTGTTGGAAAGTCATCTGGAAACGTGCTACATAAAACTAACTCATTATTATTCTTTATTACAGTTCAAAATGGACCTATTTATATTTTTAAAAAGTTATTTTCACTCCCTTTGGCAGTTAAATCCGCCGTACACGAAGAGAACAGACTTTGTTTTATTTGATTTACCTTTTCCAGAGTTTCCACTGTGGTGCCGTTGGCCAGAACCCCCAGAGTGAACCTCACCGTCTGCCACATTTTATTACAGAAATGTCTGGAGCTCACGACCTGGGCCATGGACAGGTTTATGTCCTCTCCTGGAAACACAACAGCACAAAAAGAACAGGAGGAGGAGGGACTTAGTGTAATGTACAACTGTGTTTTTAAATAAACATCTGGACTCTGAAGACGGTTTCTCGTGTTCAAAAGTTCAAGACTCCATGCACAGCTTCCAGGTGCTGGTAACAGCAGGAACATTCAACAATTCCAGGAAAAAAAGAGAAGGTTTACCACACATTTGCTTCACTTTATTCTTTATTAGGCTAGAGCCTCTACAGCGTCATCAGATTCACTCAGGTATTACCCGAGTAGTACCAGGTGTCACTAAATACCATCCAGGCTAATGTTTTTTTTCCTTAAAGTCATATTCTTTTTTTTGAATGCAATATATAATACATATATACAGTAGAAAAACAGAGACGGGTCGTGGGGGCAACAGTCTAAGCAGGGACTCCCCAGACACTTCCTCCAGCTCCTCCTCTATTTTTCTTTTATAAAGATGCATTTTATGGAGCCAAATTATTCCCTGATTATGGGAAAGATGGACTGGAGTGGGTAGTGTTGTGTTTTAGTTTTTCCTCGAGTGATGCAGAAAATGTGTGAATGTTCATGTATGTTGTATGTTAACATTATATACAAAATCAAAACATCACAACCAAACATTACAACACAGCTTTTATTGTCATATGCACAGTAAAGAAACACGTTTCCCTGCACAATGACATTCTTATTTTACTGCACACCCTGGATCCCAAGAGCATGCAAATATTAAAATATATAAATAAGGTGAAGAGAAGCATGTAAAAAAGATATAATCAAATAGAAACAATCTTTACAGCATATACACTATAAAAAATATAGGCTGGTGCTGTACATATTTACAGATAATGTGCAACGTTAGTTTTATGTGCAGCTGTCAGTAGTAAAAGGGGTGTAAACAGGGTTGATATAGTGCCAACAGAAAGTGTGTCAATGTGTATGTAATGTGATGTTTTCATTTTTTTATATAATGCTGTCTCTGTTTTTCTACTGTATATATGTATTATATATGGCATTCAAAAAAGAATATGACTTTAAAGGAGAATTAACGTTTTTTACAATCTGAGCCTTATTTCGGTAATAAAACAAGTTGTTTACTCACCCATAGCACTTTGGTGTCATATGGAGCACTTCCAGAGATGTTTTAGATTTGCGATCTCCATCATGTGAGTTCTCGGGGCACATGTTTGCGGGCTCCAAATAACACAAACTTTAGCACTTTTCAAATCATAGAACCTCAATATCTTAGTCTACACTTGAGTTTGAGTCAAAAGTGGCGAACCTGATGACGCTGTAGAGGTGAAACGCGATGTTTGTTCGAGCCTAATAAAGAATAAAATCAAGCAGATGTGCGGTAAACCTTCTCTTTTTTTCTTGGAGAGTTTCTCGTGTATTTGAGTAAAATCTTGCCTCAGTACAGATCAGTGCAGTCAAAAGTTTGGACACACCTTTTTCTTTAAAAATCCACTGTGTAACTTTTTGGTTGGGCGTCCATCACCTGCTTATTTCTACCAATACCTCACTGCTCTGCCTGGAATGTTCCACAGTGTGACTTTAAACAGCTCTACTTTACATTTATTCAATTACAGGTGGTTTTAAAGCTCAAAAATACCTACACAAAACACATTTTGTCTGTGAGCGGGGTCGCCTCTCCACAGATCTGACCTGTAACTTGGTCTGGTTTGGTCTCCATGAAGATAGAAAGGTTTAATGCCCTACTATGGAACATTCCAGCCAAAGCAATAACATCTCCACGAAGAAAAGGATTTGACGGACCCTCCATCAGAAAAGTTGACCGCTTTCCACATTATTTACCACTGAAGACCTCAAACTCAACAAACTATTTGTTTATATTTTTAATTCAAATGTTTAAAGTAGCCACCCTTTGCTTTGTCGACAGAGCTGCAAACCCTTGGCTTTTCCCCAGTAAGCTTCATGGTGAATATGCATGATGGTTTTCACCTCAGCTGTGCCTCGTCAGGGTCAAGAAATGCCCAAAGTGCAAAGCGGGGTTCAAAGCAAAGGGTGGCCATTTTTAAAGGTCCCATGGCATGAAATGTTCACTTTCTGAGGTTTTTGAACGTTCATGTGAGCTCCCCTACCCTGTTTAGTCCCCCCCCATGGTTAAAAGTTGCGAAATGTCTAAACTGAGCATTTGCGATCCTTTTCTGCGTTAGAAAAAAATCAGAGCTCAAACGGGCGATTTTGAACAAGGAAACTTATTGACGTCAGCTCGAAAAAAGAAATGCAAATGCAGTTCCACCCCCGTCTGTCTGTACTCAGCGTCTCTGTAAATCACGCCCAGAGAGTTTGGACTGCGGAGGAGCTACACAATGTGAAATACGTTTTTTTATTTGCCTGGAGGAACTTGTGAGTGTTTCTAGGCTCGGAAGTCCTTTATCTGAGCCTGTGGATATCTGAAACAGCAGTGGTTTCATTTTATTTTCTGTGGAAATGTGTTTATTTTTCAATGGAACGCTTCTCATCTCTTCCCCCGTGCAAAAACACAGAAGTGGGTCACAGAGCGAAGCGGAGAGCTTAGCCACGCCCCCACCCCCTACTATAGGCCATCTCTGTCCTCCTCATTTGCATTAAAGCAACAACGCCCATTATGGAGTGTTCCAGAGTGACATTTATGACTCTTTCTCATCCTATCTCTGTTTCTCATGCACTGAGGCTTGATTTTGAAGAAGGATTCATTTACAGTATTAGGGAACCATTAAGGAGCCATATAAAAGCATCAACAAGTACCATGTCATGGGATCTTTAAAAATAGAAAATCTTACACAAGTTTTTACTTCATTCCATAGTTTTGATGCTTCAGTGAGATTCTCCAGTGTGAATAATCATGGAAATAAAAAAGAAACAAATGAAAAAGTGTCCAAACTTCTGACTGGCCGTGTATATTGTGCTGTAATCAGTTCATTAGGTTAAAATAGGTTTGGTTTATCATTTATTTTATTATTAAGATATAGGAAATGCACAGTTAGGATGCTAGTGGTTTTTTTGTATTACCATGATGGAAGCTCCGTTCTGGTCTCTGAAAGTTGAGAAAAGCACTTATAAACTTGGAAACTAACCAAGTTTCAGTTCTGTTTTTCAGGTACAGCACCTTTAAGCAGCCATTTTGTTCACATAATAAATCGTAAAAGTTTAGTTTATTCAGCCATCTAAAGCTCAACTCTTATCGTATCTTTATTGTTTTTCCATAGCAGGTACGTTCTGTATTCACTGAACTTTAGGAACAGATTAGAATCGGGCGTTGCTGACGGAGCGCTGGCGTTTGTTCCCAGGGAAACGTGATACGGACGGGCACTTCCACTTAAAGAGGCGTAAAGAAAGAACGCTGCCGTGTCTGTGCCCGGAGGATTCAAATGTACACAGGTGTCCATAGATTAGAGCACAAAAGACGAGCTAAAGAGAAGAGCAAAACAGCAGGAAATTCAAGTCCAGCAAGGTTCATATTAATATATCATGTCAGGAACTGTGGGTCCTTCTCAACCTTCATGAACACTCTGAAAGATTGGTTGAAAAATAATCAAACATGTTGTGCTAATTCTGGCATATTTACATTGATGCTGTTTGTGGTCATGTTGATTAATATGCATTGTCCTAATTAAAATAAATAAAATGTTGAAATATCAGTGCAATGGTGGGTGTCTTTTGAAGATACAAAGACTAAAGGGCTACAAACAAACATACGTGCATAAAGTCAGGTCACAGCACTAAGGGTCATTTTACACTCATTTTATTTGTGTGATCTTTAAAAGAACTGTGTGTAACCTGAGCTCTTAAAGGCAAATTAACCTTTTTTTTTACAATCTGAGCCTTCTTTCGGCAATAAAACAAGTAGTTTTACTCACCCATAGCATTTTTCTGTCAATTGGAGCAGTATCGCAGAACTTATGTTGAGCCGTTCTGTTCTAGTAATGATCCCGTATCCTTAACATGGTGCTGTATCATATGCTCGGGGCATTACTTTGCGGTGTCCAAATAACACAAACTTTAGCACTTTTCAAATCATAGAAGCCCGATGTCTTAATGAAAGATTTCGTTTGAAGCAAAAGTGGCCTGTAATCCGAGATTTAGCCATAGTTTCGAGTAGATGAGGACGCCAGTGCGCATGTGCGGACTGTGCTCTCAGCTCCCGCGACCCAAACATGAAACGCAAAGCTGTAAACTATGGATAAATCTCGGATTACAGGCCACTTTTGCTTCAAGCGAAATCTTACATTAAGACATCGGGCTTCTATGATTTGAAAAGTGCTAAAGTTTGTGTTATTTGGACACCGCAAAGTAATGCCCCGAATACAAATGCTAACGGATACGCTACAACATAACTTTCTTCAAACAGCTCCAAATGACACGAACGTGATATGGGTGAGTCAAACGACTTGTTTTATTACCGAAAGAAGGCTCAGATTGTAAAATAACGCTACTTTTCCTTTAAGGTTTAATCACCACTGAAGCCGTTGCCAGTGCCTCGGTATATGAACAGGCCATTCCTTATGTGAAAAGCTCAGAGCTGCAAAGGTTGCACTAGCACAGACTCATGATCCACTGATTCATGCAGGAGTTGGGGTTAAGATAGTGACCGTTCTGATCAGAGAGAGGCATTTTAGGTTTAAACAAACTCGTGCGAGGCTCATTCGGTTTTCTGTTTGGATAATTGTCTTTTGTAACTAAAAATAAATCGGCCTTACAGTTATTGTCTGTAAAAGCGGCAGTGTATTTGAGATGAACAAATTAGAGCACATTTCTGTTGGACTATCCATCCCATCCATCCATGTTCTTCCTCTTATCCGGGGTCGGGTCGCAGGGGCAACAGTCTGAGCAACGACTCTCACACTTCCTTCACCCCGGACACTTCCTCCAGCTCCTCCGGGGGGACCCCAAGGCGTTCCCAGGCCAGCCGGGAGACATAGTCCATCCAGCATGTCCTGGGTCTTCCCCGGGGCCTCCTCCCGGTGGGACATGCCCGGAACACCTCCCGAGGGAGGAGTCCAGGAGGCGTCCGTAACAGACGCCCGAGCCACCTCAGCTGCTCCTCTCAACGTGGAGGAGCAGTGGCTCTACTCCGAGCTCCCCCCATGTGACTGAGCTCCTCACCCTATCTCTAAGGGAATCTCATTTCAGCTGCTTGTATCCGCAATCTCGTCCTTTCGGTCATTACCCAGAGCTCATGACCATAGGTGAGGGTAGTTCCTCCCCTCTGTTGGACCATTGTTGTTGTAATACACAGAAAACCATGTACAGACACATTTTTGTCAATATCAGCCACTGCTTTGTGCATTATGTGAAAACAGGCGAACTGCTGTAAATCTGAACTCGTAAAAGTGTACTGTGGTGTACGGTGGATCGTGTGTGCTCAGTGACACGAGCCTCACCCTGGGTCCTGTGGGAGCAGAGGGCCCAGCGCAGAGCGTCCGTCCCACACGGAGGAATCCCCCGAGGGAAGTCTTTGGTCTGCAGAGGAGGACAAGAGGACAACACAGGCAGAGGTTCAGAGGGAAAGAACTGAGCTATATGTGTGTGTGTGTCTTTGCTTGTGTCTGTGTTTGTGTGTGTGGGGCTGACCTGTGCTTCCATGGCAACCATCTGCTCCCGGGGATCCAGATTTCCAGCCCTGACCTTCTGCTGCAGACCCTGAGACAGACACACTCGTACAGTTACACACACGTACAGTTACACACTCGTACAGTTACACACTCGCACAGTTACACACTCGTACAGTTACACACTCGTACAGATACACACTCGTACAGTGACACACTCGTACAGATACACACTCGTACAGTGACACACTCGTACAGATACACATTTGTACAGATACACACTAGTACAGTGACACACTCGTACAGTGACACACTCGTACAGATACACATTTGTACAGATACACACTAGTACAGTGACACACTCGTACAGTTACACACTCGTACAGTTACACATTTGTACAGTCACACACTCGTACAGTTACACACTCGTACAGTTACACACACGTACAGTTACACACTCGTACAGTGACACACTCGTACAGTGACACACACGTACAGTGACACACTCGTACAGTCACACACTCGTACAGTCACACACTCGTACAGTTACACATTTGTAAAGTTACACATTTGTACAGTGACACACTCGTACAGTGACACACTCGTACAGTGACACACTCGTACAGATACACACTCGTACAGTTACACACTCGTACAGTTACACACTCGTACAGTTACACACACGTACAGTTACACACTCGTACAGTTACACATTTGTACAGTTACACATTTGTACAGTCACACACTCGTACAGTTACACATTTGTACAGTTACACACTCGTACAGTTACACACTCGTACAGTTACACATTTGTACAGTTACACACTTGTAGTGTTACACACACGTACAGTTACACACACGTACAGTTACACACTCGTACAGTTACACACTCGTACAGTTACACACTCGTACAGTTACACACACGTACAGTTACACACTCGTACAGTTACACACTCGTACAGTTACACATTTGTACAGTTACACATTTGTACAGTTACACATTTGTACAGTTACACACACGTACAGTTACACACACGTACAGTTACACACACGTACAGTTACACACTCGTACAGTTACACACTCGTACAGTTACACACTCGTACAGTTACACACTCGTACAGTTACACACTCGTACAGTTACACACTCGTACAGTTACACACTCGTACAGTTACACACTCGTACAGTTACACACTCGTACAGTTACACACTCGTACAGTTACACATTTGTACAGTTACACACTCGTACAGTTACACACTCGTACAGTTACACACTCGTACAGTTACACACTCGTACAGTTACACACTCGTACAGTTACACACTCGTACAGTTACACACTCGTACAGTTACACACTCGTACAGTTACACTCTCGTACAGTTACACTCTCGTACAGTTACACACTCGTACAGTTACACACTCGTACAGTTACACACTTGTACAGTTACACACTCGTACAGTTACACACTTGTACAGTTACACACTCGTACAGTTACACACACGTACAGTTACACACTCGTAAAGTTACACAGAGGAGGATTTACTGTGGGAACTGTGAGTAAGAGGATCATGGGATATTCATGTTTGATATGTTCAGTCTAAAATTACTAACAGATGCACAAATCTCTTTTCCAACTCCCACTGTGAGTGTATATTCTAGTCTTTTTAAATAATGCATAAATACACTATACGTCTTATTAATTTTAATGTAAACACTTTAATGTCACTTTAAAGTCACTTCTTGGACTTAAATTTGTGTCATGTATTCTATGGTTCACTGATGTATTTTAAATGAACTGTAGCCAGAGCTCTGACACTTTTAAAAAAATGTTCCACAATCAGAACTGAACCTGCGTCACCAGAGCCTTAACCTGCTGATGGAGACACACAGGGCTAATGCCATTTCGAATTTTTACCCCTACTCCTACCCCTGCCCCTTGAAACTGAGCAACAGGGGGTAGGGTTTGAATGTCGACCCCTACAAACTGGGACACCCCTTCAACAATCACATACAGCTCTGGAAAAATAATAAGAGACCACTGCAAAATGAGCAGTTTTTCTGATTTTACTACTTGTAGGTTTGTGTTTGGGCAAAAGGAACATTTTTGTTTGAGTCTATAAACTACTGACAACATTTCCCCCAAATTCCAAATAAAAATATTATCGTTTAGAGCATTTATTTACAGAAAATGACAAATGGTCAAAATAACAAAAATTCAGACGTCAAACAAAGCAAAGAAACAAGATCAAATTCATTTTAAAACAACATAATACAAATGTTTACACTTAAGAAGAGTTCACAAATCAATATTTGGTGCAATAACACTTATTTTTAATCACAGCTTTCATGTGTCTTGGCCTCCACAAGTCTGTAACATTGTTCTTGGGTCCTAATTTAGACCTGGTTTAGTCCTAGTTTAGTCCTAGTTTAATCCTGGTTTAGTCCTGGTTTAGTCCTGGTTCAGATCTGGTTTAATCCTAGTTTAGTCCTGGTTTAGTCCCGGTTTAGTCCCTGTTTTAACCTGTTTTAACCTCATTTAGTCCTGGTTTATCCCTGGTTTAGTCTTGGTTCAGACCGGGTTTAGTCCTAGTTCAGACCTGGTTTAGTCCTGGTTTATCCCTGGTTTAGTCTTGGTTCAGACCTGGTTTAGTCCTAGTTTAGACCTGCTTTAGTCTTGGTTCAGACCTGGTTTAGTCCTAGTTTAGACCTGCTTTAGTCTTGGTTCAGACCTGGTTTAGTCCTAGTTTAGACCTGCTTTAGTCTTGGTTCAGACCTGGTTTAGTCCTAGTTTAGACCTGCTTTAGTCTTGGTTCAGACCTGGTTTAGTCCTAGTTTAGACCTGGTTTAGTCCTGGTTTATCCCTGGTTTAGTCTTGGTTCAGACCTGGTTTAGTCCTAGTTCAGACCTGGTTTAGTCCTGGTTTATCCCTGGTTTAGTCTTGGTTCAGACCTGGTTTAGTCCTAGTTTAGACCTGCTTTAGTCTTGGTTCAGACCTGGTTTAGTCCTAGTTTAGACCTGCTTTAGTCTTGGTTCAGACCTGGTTTAGTCCTAGTTTAGACCTGGTTTAGTCTTGGTTTAGACCTGGTTTAGTCCTGGTTCAGACCTGGTTTAGTCTTGGTTCAGACCTGGTTTAGTCCTAGTTTAGACCTGGTTTAGTCTTGGTTCAGACCTGGTTTAGTCCTAGTTTAGACCTGGTTTAGTCTTGGTTCAGACCTGGTTTAGTCCTAGTTTAGACCTGGTTTAGTCTTGGTTCAGATCTGTTTTAGTCCTAGTTTAGACCTGCTTTAGTCTTGGTTTAGACCTGGTTTAGTCCCAGTCTTTCAATTGTTCTTGGGTGACTTTATTCCACTCCTGGTGCAAGAACTGAAGTAGCTCAGCTTTGTGTTTGTGTTGGAATTCAACAGACTCTGGAATGGAATGGCTGTGATACATGTAGAGATGCTGATTTCACCAAAAAATGCAGTGGGACTTATTTTTTTTCCAGAGCTGTACATCATCAGGAGTCTCTCCGCCGGCGTTTGCGTAAGCAGACGCGACAAGCTTTTGCCAGAAATCCAACATGCCGACTACTTCGTCTCACTCTGGGAAATTGCTCATACCCCTCCGTTTGGAACATGCCTCTGAAAAATCTTTGTTTAGAGGGGAATATAGCCCTACCACTTCCCCCTACCCCTCTGCCATAACTGGAACTAGGACAGCCCTACTCCACATGAGAACGCGCCAAACGCAAAGTGCTATGGCCAAGAGTGTAATGGGATTCAGCCATAGTTTGTCTCATTCTCAGGTTCTGGACAGGCTCATGTGAAGCTCAGAACCTCCAGAATTCCCTCCCTAAGCTGCAGATGCTGCACTAGCACTGACTCAGGATTGGTGCAGGTGCTGGGGTTTAGGTAGCGACTGTTCAGATCACGTCATCACAACCAGGAAACGCACAAAAGAGCCAGCAAATGTTATAAAAGTGAGGTTTTTGAAGGTTTTAGTGAGAAGAAACATCACAATTTAACAATTTTTCACAATGTAGGACAATAAAAAACAATAAAATCCAATAAAATAATCAATAAATGGGAGTATTTTACTTACATTACATATTTAGATCACCATTTTACCCTTTATTGTTTTGAAATTGCTATATTTCTTTGTCTAGAATGTTCCGCAGTAGGGCATTAAACATATCACCCTTGCATTTATTCAATTACAGGTGTTTTATAGCCCCAAAATCCCTTAAAAACATGAATTCTTACCATATGTAGGCTCGCATCTCCATAGATCTGACCGCTAACCTGTCTCCATTGTGATTACCAAGTTTATTTCTATACTGTAGGAATAATCAAGGCAAAAACGGTCATATCTCCATGGAGACGAGCAGGTTTTTAAGCTTTGTACAGAATCAAAAACAGACCTGGAGTTGTGTTTTGTTTCATTCCCATGTTTAAGGAACACTATTATCAGTCTGTTTACATCTCCAAAGCTCAAAACGCTCTGTTCCAACTGGTGATGTCATCAAGTGGTAGTTTTCAAGTGCTTCAAGAGCTCCTTTTACCTTTTATTTCATTAGACATCGGCAATTCCATGGCTGAGATGATCCAAATGATTCTAGTGAAGGTTTGTGGAGTTTAAAAACACAGTGGAGCACTTCCTGTATCACCACATGATGACATCACAAGGTGGAACAGAGTGTTTTCACTTTGATAGAAGAAGAATTTAGCGTAAATATGCAGGATTTGTGTGTTAAATATGTGCGAATGAAACAAAAACACAACTCCGGTTAGGTTTGTGATGCGAAAACAACATTAAAATAGCATAATACGGGCACTTTAATTTCAGTAGTTTTACACAAATTGTTGACATGTGTACTTTGTAGTCTGCATCCTTCCACCTCAGCCTTCACTGTTAGTACAAGTCATTTTATGAGTCCTCCCTGTATAACAGCTCATTACATTAAATCACGGGTCCACTGTAGTGCTTACTGGACACTTACACACATTTTAGTTCCATGAATCATTCACACTTCAAACCCTAAACTCTGTGGTAAGAGCTGCCTCTGCCCCCACAGCTTGGCACAAATATTTGTGCCATAATTCTGCCAATCAGTGCCAGTCTCGGTGCTAAAATGTGTTGCCCAAGGACACAAAAGGACACAAAGACAATAGACTACCCTTGTTTTCTCATCACAAACAGTCCTGGAGTTGTGTTTTGTTTCATGCGCACATGTTTAACACACAATCCTGCAGATTTAGGCTGAGCTCTTCCCTCAAACACTCTGTTCCACCTTGTGATGTCACATGGTACTGCAGGAAAAGTTCAAAGTTCAAAGTAATCTGTACATATGGTTTTTGACAATAAATACAAGTCGCACACACAGGATTTGAAATTGCAGCGCCCCCTAGGCCCACAGTGAACATAAAACATGTGATAAACAAGACAATAAACACCAGGACTAAAACATCACATATACCTGTAGCAAAAGTACAGTCAACTTGTATATAAAACAAATAAGTAAAACACACAATGTGTAGTGTAATAAAGCTCAAATGGTGTCATTTAAGCAGCAGTGTCAGTGTCATTTAAGCAGCAGTGTCAGTGTCATTTATGCAGCAGTGTCAGTGTCATTTAAGCAGCAGTGTCAGTGTCATTTAAGCAGCAGTGTCAGTGTCATTTAAGCAGCAGTGTCAGTGTCATTTAAGCAGCAGTGTCAGTGTCATTTAAGCAGCAGTGTCAGTGGGGAAGTGCTCCACTGTGCTTTTAAACTCCACACACCTTCACTAGAATCATTTTAGATTATTTCAGCCCTGGAATTGCTGATCTCTACCGAGGTAAAAGGCAGCGATTCATTTGAAAACTACCACTACATGACATCACAAGGTGGAATAGAGCGTTTTGAGCTGGTCTCATATTTAAAAACCATCTATTAAAAATGTGTATGAAAGAAAATGTATTAAAATGAATTCAGTTTTTGGAGCTTTCTACCATGTTATAATGTTCCCTCATGAGAAACCCGCCTGAAAGAGTCATCCATGCATGTTTGAGTCATTGAGTGATCTGTCCAAGGTCCGATTTGAACCCTCCTTAGGTCAGCTGTAAGATTCTGTACAAGGCTCCGCCCACAAGCCTACATCACCCAAACTTGGTAATCACAATGGAGCCAGGTTAGCGGTCAGATCTACGGAAAAGCGAGCCTGCATATGGTCAGAATTCATGTTTTTAAGAGATTTTGGGGCTATAAAACACCTGTAACTGAATAAATCCAAGGGAGACATGTTTAATGCCCGACTGCAGAACATTCCAGACATTCGCTTTTGGTGAATATAGCAATTTCAAAACAATAAAAGATAACACGTGATCTAAATATGTTATGTAAGTAAAATACTCCCTTTTATTGATTATTTTATTGTCGTAAATCGTGAAAAATGGTTAAATTGTGATGTTCCTTCTCAGTAAAACCTTTAAAAACCTCACATGACCAACATTTGCTGGCTCTTCTGCGCGTGTCCTGGTTGTGATGGTTGTGTGTGTTGCGTTGCGTAGTGTTGTTTCAGCTGGTGTGCGTTTGTTTTCCTCACCTCCAGAGTCGCTCCGTGGACGACGTCCAGCGGGTCAATAACGTTTCCCAGAGATTTACTCATTTTCCGCCCGTGTTTGTCCCGGACCAGAGAGTGGAGCAGGACCTGGGACCAGACAAATGTGTAAACACACAAATAAATATACAAATACACAAAAAACACACACAAATACACATGGAAACACACATATAAACACACAAATACACACGACACACACAAATACACATGTAAACACACACACACACATATATATATACACACAAATACACACATATAAACGCACAAATACACAAAAACACACACATATAAACATACAAACAAATACACAAAAGACACACATATACAAACGCACAAATACACAAAAAACACACACATATAAACATACAAATACACAAAAGACACACAAGCGCACAAATACACACATATAAACATACAAATACACAAAAGACACACAAGCGCACAAATACACAAAACACACATAAACATACAAACAAATACACAAAAGACACACACATATAAACATACAAATACACAAAAAACACACATATAAACATAAATACACGAAAGGCACACATACAAAAACACAAGCAGACTAATACACACAAGACACACAAAAACACAAAATACACAAAAAACACACACATACAAACAAACACACACACAGAGTCAGTCCAACAACTTAAGCAACTGAACTCTCAATCTGAAAACACTCTGTTCACCTCGTGATGTCATCATGTGGTGACACAGGAAGTGCTCCACTGTGTTTTCAAACTCCACACACCTTCACTAGAATCATTTGGATCATTTCTGCCCTGGAACTGTCTCTACTGAACTAAAGATCAAATATACTGTAGTTGTTAACTTGAAAACTACCACCTCATGACATCACGAGATGGAACGGAGCATTTTGGGCTTTGGAGATATAAACAGATTAATAATAAAAGTTTACTCATGTGAATAAAACAGCTCCAGGTGTGTTGTTGATGAAGAGCATTAGAACGTGACTTAAAGCTCACGTAATAAATGACCTTTAAATAACCAGCAGATCATCCTCAACATGGGGTGACCCGTATTGTCGTGCGCTGTATTTTACCTGTTTGAACGGCAGCTGTCCGGTGAGCTCAGTGCCCAACATCACCATGCGTGCCACCCAGAAGAAGATCAGATCACTGCCCGTCTCCAGCAGCGAGTTTGGGTAGAACCGCTCCAGGTCTTTAGTCTGTTTCATCACAGAGAACAGGGAGAAACTCACAACTTTTTATAAGAATATGTATGAGACATGTCATGAGACAAAAACGAGACTTTCCTATTTTTAATACATAATTTTACCATTCAGTTCACAATTATTCTGGCTTCAAAATGTTTTTATGTGTTTAATCCCTCAGTCGTCCAGCTAGAATCCACAGCAAAAGGAGAAATTCAATTTGTCAACTGGACAAAAGGTGATTTGGTCGAATATGTTTCACAGCTCATCTCCACCTTAAAGGAAAAGTCACGTTTTTTACAATCTGAGCCTTATTTCGGTAATAAAACAAGTTGTTTTACTCACCCATAGCACTTTGGTGTCATATGGAGCACTTCCAGAGATGTTTTAGATTTGCGATCTCCATAATGTGAGTTCTCGGGGCACATGTTTGCGGTCTCCAAATAACACAAACTTTAGCACTTTTCAAATCATAGAAGCCCGATGTCTTAGTCTACACTTTTGTGTGGTCAAAAGTGGCCTGTAATCTGAGATTTAGCCATATTTTCGAGTAGATGAGGAGGCCAGTGCGCATGTGCGGACTGTGCTCTCAGCTCCCGGGACCCAAACATGAAACGCAAAGCTGTAAACTATGGATAAATCTCGGATTACAGGCCTCTCAAACGAAATCGTAGACTAAGACATCGAGCTTCTATGATTTGAAAAGTGCTAAAGTTTGTGTTATTTGGAGCCCGCTCGGGGCATATTACATGCTCGGGGAATATATGCGGCACGGTAGCAGAGTGGTTAGCGCTCTTGCTTCACAGCAAGAAGGTTCCGGGTTCGATCCCCGGGTCGCCCAGACCTTTCCGTGTGTGTTCTGTGTGGCGTTTGCATGCATGGTCTGGGTTCGATCCCCGGGTCGCCCGAGCCTTTCTGTGTGGAGTTTGCATGTTTCTCCCCGTGTCTGGGTGGGTTTCCTCCGGGCACTCCGGTTTCCCCCACCAACCCAAAACATGCACCATAGGTACTCCAGCTTAGGTCCTGACCAAGCCGAAGCAAGAAGATCATGGAGATGGTCCCCGGGCGCCCTAATGTGTGCTGCCCACTGCTCCTAATATATGTGTGTATATATATAGGATGGGTTAAAATGCAGAGAAGAATTTCTCCAGTGTGAGATCAATAAAGTTCACTTCTATATGATATGCCCCGAGCTATGGCTAGAAGTTGCGCTAGGCTAACGCTAATCTAAAACATCTCTGGAAGTGCTCCATATGACACCAAAGTGCTATGGGTGAGTAAAACAACTTGTTTTATTACAGAAATAAGGCTCAGATTGTAAAAAAAAACATTACTTTTCCTTTAAAGCCACGGGCCACTCCTTTGAGGACAGTGAGGGGAGTTAAAGAGGCTATTTTTGTCCAGAAAGAGAATCCTTCCTTGAACACAAATGGAGGTCTCAGACATCATTTGTCTCCATCTATAACTCTGTCCTCAAACCTAAATCAGAACAAAGAAAACAATAGTGCAGCAGGTCAGGTCCAGAGGAGTGAAAACACCATTATGGTCCTGAATGGTTCTAACAAGACCCACACTCCACTCCCACTGCAGATCTAACAGGCCCACCTCACTAACACCAACTGGAAACAAGGAGGTGTGGGAGTCTCAGAGTCATTTCATTGTAGTTAGCGCCCCCTTCAGGCAGATATAGGCAGTGTCCACCAGCGTCTGACCAGAACTGAAGAAGCAGAAGAAACGGATTCGACCAAATAAACTTTTGTCCAGTCGACAAACTGAATTTCTCCTTTTGCCGTGTGTTTAATTGGACAGTTTTGAGGTCATTGTAGCACTGCTTTTTGTTATTACAGCTTCTCAATAAACTAACTACTCTGCAAAGTTAACTTTTTTTTCCCAAATATATTTTTGTTTTTCATTTCAAACAAGAGAAAAAAAAAAACATCCACTTCCAAATCAAAACCAAACCTAAAAATAAAACCACAAATAAGAGCAAAACACAACAAAACAGCCTCTCTCCTCATCACATTAGGCATTTTCTACAGGGGATTTACAAGTCAACAAGACCTTCTTCTATATTTTGATCTTTTACAAATTTTATAAATGGACCCCAAATATTTTCAAATATATTTTGTTTTGCCTTTTCTATATATGTTATTCTCTCCAGTGGCAGGCTTAAGTGAACTGGTTTAATCCAACACAAATGTAAAACTGTCTGACGAGATCATTTTCCTCTTGTGTGCACGGTCTTGTGGCACTTTTGTCTCGCCAGATCTTGTCCCATCTCTAATTACCAAAACAACTTGATTATAAAAAGAAGAACGTGTTAAACAAAGACCTTACGTCAATCTGCAGTGGAAAATTAGTTCAATTAAGCTCTATAAACGTTAAACCATCAAAGCAAATGTGTAAGAACATCAGCCTGGCCGTACTTATTAAAATAAATAAATCATTAAAGAGGAGATATTACTGCACAGGTTTGTGAAGTCATAGTGTTTTGTTTTGTGTCGCGCTTTTGTATATTTATGGAGAATTTGTGGGCGGGGGCCTTGGAGAGAAGAGGAAGCAGGGTTTGAAAAGGGCCAAGGAGAGATCGCTACATTACTCAAACATGCATGGATGAAATATAAAACCTCTTCAGGCATGTTTTTGAGAGACAAAACGCAGTCATAACATGGGGAAAGCTCCAAAAAGTGGATTATACCTGATGTTTATGATGTTACTCCTTCTCGTGAGTGGTCAGGACGTACCTGCTGAGGCCAGCCGAGCATCGCGAAGGGGAAGAGCCCAGAGGAAAACCACGTGTCCAGAACATCAGGATCTAAACACAAGAAACCAAGTCAACTGGACACTGTTGGACACTGGACAAACTGCTCTCCCTCATGGACACTCCTGCTCACCCACTGCACCAGACTAAAATCACTGTTCACATGTACAATTTACATCATACATTAATGAATTCTTAATGCAGCAGGATATTTACAGTGTCAGGGTCATTTGGAGACGTGTGAACAGCGTCATCGACTGCGGGTTATGACATGGCCGTCCCAGTCTCCTGACCTGTCACCCATCAAAAAAGTGTGGGATTATTTGGATATTAAAGTGCGTTATTTTGATGAAAAAGCTATTTAAAGGGACAGTGTGTACGATTTTTACCCGTTAATTACTGAAATTGAAGATACCCATTCAAAAATACAGTGTTTTCCAAGCCTTTTCACTTCCATCATGAAATCAAAGTATTCTTTTGGACTTAGATATAGTCACATAAAAGGAGGATCTTCCCCATGCAGAGGCAGCCATTTTGAATACGAGAGCCGCAGAAGGACATTTGGGCTCCGCCTTCGGCAAGGCTCGTGGTTTTGGGTAAACAACACAAGCATGCTGCCGGATCAGACGTCGTAATGGATCTAACACGTGTTTTGGACTAAATTGTTTTACTGGATTTTATTCTCTGGATCCTTACGGACAGATTGAGAGCAAGTTTATGGTGAAATACAGAGTTTGACCTGTGCAGAGCATTCAAAGGTAAGCTAAGTAACAAACCTCGTTTTGTGCTTTTCCGTATAAAAGCCCCATGTGCTCGGGGAGTGATTGTTGTGCAGGGAAATGAATTGCATAGTCAAAAAGAGGAGACTGTAAGGTTTCATTTGATGTGTAGAGTGTCATGGTACATGATCGGGAATGTGTGTTTTCATGAGAAAAGGAAAAAAAAAAAACAGTGAACGGGACCGCGTTTTATTTATACAGTAGTTGTCGGCAACTCGGCGCGGTTCGTGTGCGGGTACGCGAGCTGTCCGTGTTACGGCGCGCCCCGGTGACCCTCGAGGTCTGCCGTAGCTAAAACAGGAATTGCAATAGCACCATCCACCTATGCACCACGAATCCTACACACTGGGGCTTTAACTTGATATTGTTACATTTTTTGCAATAATCTGCCTTTACACATGATGACATACTCCCTACAACTGTACCACAACTCAGTCTTATGTATCTTATTTGACACTTGTCTCTTGCCATCTTTTTTGATACTTAATTAGTATGTATTTATTTATTAATACCATTTATTTTTTACTCTTTGTTAGTAGATTATATTGTGATTCCAAATAATTTCCCTTGTGGATCAATAAAGTTTGTCCAAGTTCAACTATAGGCCTATGACAATAACAAATGTTTAAACTCTATACAGTACATCACAGAGAGTACAGAAATATTGTGATAAACGATAATATAGAAAATACTTTATCCCACTGACACAAAGCAGGAAAACCCAGTAAACCACAGCAGAATGAATTCATAATAAACAACCACACGAGTTATTTATTCTGCCCTCTACAGCTCAAAACTTACCCCATTATATAGTGCAAAAATCTGCCAACTACTGCAAAGAACACAACAACACACACAATAAATAGTGAGCCCCAAAATATATTGTTCCAGCTTTCATAAAGTGAAAGTTGATGTAGTAAATATTGTGACAGGCCAAATCCAGTGTTTAACTCAGGGGTGGGCAATTATTTGTTCCATGGGGCCACATGAGAAACAGGAAATCTCATGGAGGACCGGGGCAAAATGCTTAACTCAATTCTGCATAATATTAATTGTATTTCGTTATAAAAAGCAGTAAATAACATTGTTTTAACGCGCTGACTAAGCAATGAAAAAGTGAGGCTGCCTTACAAAAAACAAAAAAAACTCTAAAATAAAAGCAACGCAGCTTTAGTTCATGCAAATGATAAAAGATGTCAGACATTACAGAGACGGGAGCCACGGTGCTGCTGCCTCCCTGACGTTTGTTGGCAGTGAAAAAGTGCAGCTAATCCAAGGAGGGGAAACAGAATCAAACAACTTTTAAGGAGGGAAGTCGACTGGATTAATGAACTGTCAACTGAACCTTGAATGAAACACAGGATTTGAGTTGGTTTTTTTGTAAATAATCCTTGTAAATATTGCTTGTGCAGTGTGTAAATAGATTCATGTTTTGTTTGTGAGACACCTTCACGTCCAGTTCTGGAAGTTCTGCACCTGTTTTAATGTTTAGATTTTTTACATAATGTTGTGTACTTTAGATGATACGTCTGTTTTTCTACTGTATATGTATTATACACTGCATTGAAAAAAGAATATGACTTTAAGAAAAAAATAACAAATAAATAAATAATAATAATTTAAAAAAAAAAACATGTGGCTGGATTTGATTTAGTCGCACCTGGCACTACTCCGGTAACACCTGAGCGAACCTGATGACGCTGTAGAGGCCAAACGTGTTGTTCACTCTCACCAATAAAGAATAAATAAGGAATAAAGTCAAGCAAGTGTGCGGTAAACTTTCTCTTTTTTTGGAATTATAAAACATGTTTCTTTTGTAATTCCAAAAGAGCTTAAACGGGCCGGACAGAGTCAACCCCGGAGCCACACAATGCCCAGGTCTGGTTTAACTGGAAGTGACAGGAGGAGACTTAACATTAATTTAACTCATTTTTAAGCATTTCTTTTGGTTAAAGCCAAAAATAAAAGCATGTTTTTAATACCTACAGCCATTATTTATTTTACAGTAAAGGACTTTGAGAATGATCACCAACAGTCGTTACAGAGAGCAAACGAACCCACTATTTGTTAAACTTAAAGTGTTGAAAATGTGTGATATTGTTGAATTCTCCTCAGTCATGTATAAAGCAAAGTGCAGAGTGTTTCCTGTAAATATTCAAAGACTGTTTGAGATCAGAACAAGAACTACAATTTAAAAGGAACCGACATGTTTAAAAAACCCAGATTCAGAACCGAGGTTATGGATCGAAGCGTCGCTGTGAAAGGAGTTCATTTATTACCAGCCAAATGATATCTCTGTGTATTTGCTATACAGCGCGATACCATTTGGACACCCTCGCTCCACCCTCGCTCCCCCGGTTAACAACGGACTCCGCGATTCTGATTTGTTCAAAGATGGTGACGTCAGTGCACCCGCCTTTGCCGCAACGTCCCTTCCATTCAGCTGTAAAATTGTCTTAAATGACCTAAAACACATCGATTCCTTAAAACCACAGCAGCTGACAGCTCTAGAGGCCTTTCTTTTCAAAAAAGATGTTTTTGCATTGCTTCCTACCGGCTTGGTTCACGTCGCTGTCCGTTAACTGTTCTCTGATTGGTTCACTTAGCTGTCTGTCTAAGCGCAACAGCAGCGCATTCTGGACCAAGCATTACCAGACTCGCCGCTGGTACAGCGATGAGTCATGGATTCTTCCAGGCAAGTTCATTTATGGAATAAACAAAGAAATCAAAGGATCAAGTACAATAACGGTAGGGGTGGGTATTGGCAAAGAAGTCACGATTCAATTCGAATCACGATTCATATGCCACGATGCGATACTATCACGATGCATCACGATACTTGAATTATTGCGATGCATTGCAATATATTCGACATACTTCAGTGAAAATGTACCAAAAAAAGAGGATAACTTAAATATCAGTGGCTGTGTATCTGGGTCGTGTCTTCAACTGATACAGAACTCTGAGCAACTCAATACAGAACTGAATTTATTTAATAATAAAAACAAATAAACCAAACCAATAACAAAAAAGTGCAGAGGATTTTTTCTAAAACAAAAAATGATGTTCAAACATTGGTCATTTTGGAGGTAGCTCCATCATAACAAACAATACCCTTTACAAAGAAAAAAGTGCAGAGGATTTATACAAAAAAATAAACTAATAATTTATGTATGTATGTATTACTAATTAATTAATAAATAATTAATTATTGTTGGCATGAAGGATCGATGCAGTATATTGTGAAAGTATCGCGATGCATGATGTCATGATTATTTTGCACACCCCTAAATAACGGCATTTAAAAAATACATAAAATCCAGTGTAATGTGTATGTATGAAAAAGGAAACCAAGTTTTGTGCAAAAAAGTGAAGCTTTCTGTACAATTGATTAATAATTGTGATTGAAATGGAATGTATTGATGAAATGTTTTATCGTCACTAAAGAGGTTTGAGAGCTTGAAAATATGTGATGGCTTACACTACGGACTGTTTAATATAACTCCAAGCAGCTAATCCCATTGGCAGTGTATATCAATTCAGCAACACAGCTCAAAAAATCCACAGCTGAAACGTTTTGATATAAAAAATGAAAAATCTTCATGGTTTATTCCTTAGTTTCAAATTACAAAACAAAAAGAAAGAACGTGAGCTGACTAATAAAACACAAAAAAGTAAACAGCGGCAGGTAAGAAAACCATACGCTTCCGTGGCTCTCAAGCTCTGAAAAACAAGCTAACGTAGCTGAAATTGGCCTGCTCTTAAAGTGACAGTACACCACTTATCAACATGTGTCATACATCACAAGCACATGAATTCCAATAATAATAATTCTATGTTTTCAACCCTTTTAAAGTATCACTCAACATTTTAACCACTACATGAACTTCCAAATGAATTATTAACTTAAATAAAATTATCTACATTTTTAACATTAAATCCAATTCACACGGACATGAACTGTACTTTGGCCTCTACAGTCACTATCAGTGTTTTTGTCTGGAAAAGGGAAGAGGGGCCGAGAACATAAGATTACTCTTCTTTCTGCTCCTTTTCATTCCGTTTTTGTATTGTTATCACACTGTTTTTGTACTTTATGAATGAAAAAGATAAATAAAAACATGCGTCCTTACAGAATGTTTCAAAGTTTGGTTTTAACTTTCTATTTCCATGGAATCATCAACATGCCGACCACAGGAAGTTTGAGGAAAGAGACTGAAATTCATAACCTCTGCATTTCATAAATCATTTTGTGGGCAACAGAGAGATGCCAGTTTTACTCCAACCAGGCACATTGTTCACTAAGAATCAAAGTTCAAGTGCGTATGACAGGTTTTTAACCCAAAATATGCGCCACAGGTAAAATCCTCCAGTCTAAACAACAAAATCATGGGGATGGTCCCGGGTCAAATGCAGAAAACGATTTCTCCTGTGTGAGATCAATAAAAAGTCAATTTTCTAATCCTTAATCACTGTAAGGCGCTTTGTGTTACATTTTTTGTATGAAAAGCGCTTTATAAATAATGTTTGATTGATTGATTATAGGCCTAATTCTCCAATATTGATTTAATTTGGTGGGATTAAAACTACTGCAAATATGAATTATAAATTTAAAGAGACAGTGTGTAAGATTTTTACCTGTTAATTACTGAAATTGAAGATACCCATTCAAAAATACATTGTTTTCCAAGCCTTTTCACTTCCATCATGAAATCAAAGTATTCTTTTGGACTTAGATATAGTCACATAAAAGGGGGATCTTCCCCATATAGAGGCAGCCATTTTGAATACGAGAGCCGCAGAAGGACATTTGGGCTCATCCTTCGCCTCGGCTCCTGCTAACAGCTGCTCAGCCGCGCGGCATGTGGGAGTGAAGGACAGAAGGAGAGAAGGAGAGAAGGGGAAGGGGAAGGGGAGGGGGGAAGGGGGGAGCCTCATGTAAAGAAGCATGCTGCCGGATCAGACGTCGTAATGGATATAACACGTATTTTGGACTAAATTGTTTTACTGGATTTTATTCACTGGATCCTTACGGACAGATTGAGACCAAGTTTATGATGAAATACAGAGTTTGACCTGTGCAGAGCCTTCAAAGGTAAGCTAAGTAAGCTAAGTTTTGTGCTTTTCCGTATAAAAGCCCCATGTGCTCGGGGAGTGATTGTTTTGCAGGGAAATGAATTGCATAGTCAAAAAGAGGAGACTGTAAGGTTTCATTTGATGTGTAGATTGTCATGAATCATGATCGGGATTGTGTGTTTTCATGCGAAAAGAAAAAAAAAAGTGAACGGGGGACCGCGTTTTATGTATACAGCGGTGCGCGGTTCGTGCGCGGGCACGCGCGATGTCGGCGCTACGTCGCGCCCGGGTGACCCTCGAGGTCTGCCATAGCCAAAAGAGGAAGTGGAATAGCTAGTAACCACCTATGCGCCACGAATCCTACACACTGTCCCTTTAAAAAAAAATGACAGGGCTTAACAAAAACACGTCACGCTGGGAAAATTCTATCCAAAAGTTCAGCGCAACTCACACAAAATAACCATTTTTCTGATACTTAAAGTTGTTTTCTAATACTTGTAATTGATGAATAATCATTTCATTTCAAAATTGGGAAAACGAGTGTGAATTATAAAAATATATAACAATCTCAAGTGTGTTTTAGTAAAATGAGTAGTCTAACCTGACCTAGGCACTTTCAGCAAAGGCCTGACACTATCCCAGACACGTTATTCCCTGTAGTGGTGCAATGTGAGAGTGGTAGAAAGGACGGAGGGCGAAACACAGACACAGGCCCAGAGCGCTCACCTTGTGTTAGTGCGATACTCTCGGGTGTGACTCCAAACTGGACTGAAGCTCTGTGACGGGCCTCCTCTTCACTCCGACCCCACACCCACTGCTGTAAAACACAACACAATAGAAAGAGCACATACAGAATAATGAAGTAAATAAATAATAAATAGTCACATCTTTATATAGCGCTTTTCCACCTTCAAGGCACTCAGAGCGCTCAACAACAAGGAACCACTCACACATTCACACACACATTCACACACACATTCACACACACATTCACACACACATTCACACACACATTCACACGCTCATTCACACGCACATTCACACACACATTCACACACACATTCACACACACATTCACACACGGGTGTACGCACACACTGGGGGCGAGGTGGGTTCAGTGTCCTGCCCAAGGACACAATTCAAGCAATGCTCTTCCAGCCACAAAACAAAATAAAAGAACATATCCCTTAATCACAGTAAATGGTGAAACTATTAAAAATGTTAATGAATACAGATGGCATCATTTTAGATCATAAGTTTTAAAAAAACACAAAAAGGTTTGCCATAAAATCAAATATAATCTGTCCACTTTTAGATCCATATGAAATTCCCTGACAAAACAAGGAGCAAAAATCTATCTAAATGCAATGATACTACCTCACTTAATCTTTGGTGTTTCATGCTGGTCACAAGCCAAAAACCACAATAAAACCTTTGGAATCTCTTTATAAACACTTAAGATTCTAGATCTAAACCACAGAAACACCATCACTGTCAGATATGAACTAAACATAAAATGCTCAACTTTGATAATACAAATAAACTGGCCAATCTAAGGTTATTATTCAAGATGATCAATAATGTGGCACCATCACTGAAAAAGCTTATTTAACATCTGATCAGATGATCACAACCAGGTCAACGATCAATGGCCAATGTGTAAAACCAAAACAGAAAACATCATTAGGACAATCTGCATTTTCATTTAAAACAATCTCAGAACGGAACAAACTTCAACTGAGATAAAATTATGCAAACGCTTCAAAAAATGTAGCCTGGAAATGAAACCAGAGTTTGTAAGAGTGCAGACGTGTCAGCGGTAAAGACTCGACATGAGAAGGGGAAAAAGAGTCTGAATTATGTTTTACTAACTGATGAAATGTATCAGCACCACTGTAAATATTCTGAGTTGTTTTGATGCTTTATGTTCATTGTTTGTGATGTTGTGGATGGAAATGAGCTCCGGGAGCTAAAGTCTGGTACAAAACATTTGTTCATTTTAATGCTCCTGTACATTGTCCCTGTCAAATAAATCAAATAAACTAAACTAAACACAGTCAAAGCAGAATATAAAGAAGTATCGTTGTGAGATGAGAAATGTTTCTCTTACATGTGTATTTGTACTATATCTGTACTTTAGCA
This sequence comes from Paratrypauchen microcephalus, assembly GCA_036785185.1. NCBI lineage: Eukaryota > Metazoa > Chordata > Actinopteri > Gobiiformes > Gobiidae > Paratrypauchen > Paratrypauchen microcephalus. The sequence goes on along the minus strand of JAVJIX010000110.1, from coordinate 3,130,350 downwards.
ACATGGACATCCTTGTCTAATTTATAAAGTCCTACACTCCCTCGCACCACCACCGCTAAAGGAGAACATCAAATGGAAAGGACCAGGTGAGCCACCACCAGGGGTGACCTGGTCATCCCCCACAGACCTTTGGTCAGAATTTATCTGTCCAAGGTGGGAATCTGTGGAATAATGTGTTATGTACCGCTCTTTGAAAGCTCAAAACAAACATGTCCTCGTGTATCGCTGCATTGTGATTTTTATTCCATCTTTTTTATTTATTTATTATTTATTGATTTATCTATCTGAAAAGGGACAATGCACATTAATCAACATCAAAACAATGTAAATGTGCCCGAGTTGGCAGATAAGAGCTCATTTGCATCGGTCGTCCCTTTGCCAGACGTCAAAAAGAAAATACACTTAAAAAGTTACACACTAAAAATTACACAAATGTACAATAACATTAGAGAAATACAATAAAAGTTTCAGTGTTCACACATTTGCGTTTCTAAAAGCCACTTTTTAGCATTCTTTTTAAATGCAGAGAATGAGGGATTTATTTTTTATTTGAATTAGGACAATGCATATTAATCAACATGACAAACAGCACCAACGTGGACACATGTTTACATGTACTGAAGGTGTGGCCAAATTGACTGCAGAATAATGCAATTATTATGCAATGACTGGACTGGGCAGTATTTTATCGTTTGGCCCCAGTGATGGAAATGAGCTTTAGGCTTCGATCCGGTGTGTTTACATTCATGTTGTGTCATGTTTGCCCATTAACATGCTCTGTCCCAATCAAATAGACAGATAAATAAACAAATAAAACGTGTAAGTAACAGCAATTAAGCATAAGGTTACTATAGAAAGTAAAAAACAAAGTATATATGTCGGAATGGTAGGTTGGCATACCACATTTCGTTGTAAATATTGAATGTCGGGGAGGGGGGGTATTTTTTACTTCTCACTTCCTTTCGAGCAATCGGTGTATTTTATTTTATTTTATTTTTTAAGAATATTTGTTATAATAGTTATGTGTAAACTGAAAAACGTCAACATTTCTATGTGTTTTGCAGATGCTCGAGGCCCTGTCTGCGCGACAACGTTTTTTGGTGGAAACAGGGAAGTTTGTGTTCGTTTGGGCCTGTCGTCCATGCGGCGCCTGCGTTTTTGGGGGGTGAAAACAGTGTTTTTTAAAAACGGGTTCCAGAGTGGAGAAGTCGGAGAACGCCGGGGGTCGCGTTGTCGTGTGGGCGGCAAAAAACGCGACTTTTGGGAAAATGATGACGTCGCGCTGCCGTAATCATCACGTGATCAGTGACCAGAAGGTAACCCTGCGCACAGTACGCACGACACACGAGTGTTTGCCAATTCAAAGCTAAACACGTATTTTAAAACTGGAAAGATCCCATCGCTGAAAAGGCAGATAGTGGACAATGAGGAGCCCACACCAATTTGAGTGTGTTGTGTGCTGTAAATAAAGAAAAAGAGCAACCATTTCTTGTCTTTTTTATTGAATGAAAATGTACCTTTTACAAACAGGCACATGCAGTATCACACACACAAATATATGAACGCATTTCTGTTTTCTTTACACAAATTCACACAACTATATAGCTGCCCGTTGGTGATGGTCCCGGTTGTATATTCTCGCAGAAAAGCCAACATAATGTCCGAGTATGTTTAACATTCCCGTATTAAGATCCAAACAAGCATTTTGTATAAATAACACGAGCAAGGTTAACGAGAGTTCTACTTGTTAATGTCTATCTAATAAAACGATAGCAAGTAATGCTAACTATCGATTTATAGGCAAATCTTCGTTCTGTGGCGTCTGTCTATGTTAGGGACGGTCAGCATTTTCACATTACCGGAGGGAGTCCCTGCTACACTGGTGGAGCAGGGGGACAAAATAAATTCGCTTTTGTTGACGGTCCCTAAAGTACACGTGTTTGCTTGTTTATGAAAGAGAAAGGACTTTCTGCGCATGTGCTCTTTGTAGTCTTGCGTTTCCGGCGGCTCTGGCTCTTTCCGGTTTACAGCGCCACTTATCGGTGTGACATATGTACTACATCGTTTTCACTCAGCGCTCCGTGCTCATCTTGACACGAATGTTTTCTGATCCAACACGTGTGTGGACGACACTTTTTTTCACCCCGCATAAAAAAAAAACAGGAACGTTGTCGTGCGGACAGGGCCTAAGGGAGTGTGACGTCACCCACAGCTCCAGTCAAATGAAGCTCACAGAGGCCAGCAGTTATAGGAGCGAATTTGGATCAGAGTTCTATATTCAGAATTTATTTACAGACACAATAGCGAAATAAAAACAACAGGATCATGTAGAGTGGGTTAATACAAACATTTTAAGACCAAAATAATGAGGCGGCTCACAGCAGGAGTTACAGAGAGAGGGGTGATGGTTTGGAGCCAGAGTCGATGGAGCCAGAAGTGCCCCATGTACATTTTCTATTTGGAACGCGGCGGCTTGCGGGTTAGTCATGTCCATTTATATGTACAGTGGACACAACATAAAAGTAAGAACTAAAAAAATAAAAATAATGACAATTCCAGAACAAAAAACTAAGCCAAAGTGAGGGTTTGTCAAAAGCTTTTCTCCCTGGAAACGTTATTGCTTTGTCTGAAATGAAAATCACGTTACGAAACCACTTCTGGAACGAATTAATTTCGTAAGGTGAGGTATGACTGTAGTGGGTTTGTTAGTCTTTACCATTTTCATTTGACTCAAAATATTCTTGCCATCTCTTGGCGCATTAAGAATGTATAATATTGGCAGTTGGATACAAGGAAAATGAGAGATATTTTTTCCTTCATGTTTACATTTCCATTCTTGTGGAACAGCATTTTTAAATCGATAATAGTCAATAATGTGGCCATACCTGCCTGTCAAAGCCTGATCTCGTCAGATCTCAGAAGCTCAGCAGGGCCTGGTTAGTACTTGGATGGGAGACACTGGGAAATCCAGGAGCCACAGGGGGGCGCCAGTCGCAAAAACTGTTGTTGTGTCCTTAGGCAAGACACTTCACCCCACATTGCCTAGTGTGAAAGTGGAGCGTGCATGAGTGTTGGAGGTGGTCGGAGGGGCCGGTGGCGCAGATTGGCAGCCTCGCTTCCGTAAGTCTGCCCCAGGGCAGCTGTGGCTACAGAAGTATCTTACCACCACCAAGTGTGGAGTGAATGAACTGTAAAGCGCTTTGGGTGTCATGAAAGGCTCTATATAAATGCAATGAATTATTATTATTATTATTATTATTATTATTATTATTATAAAAGTATTTTACTCCTGTTGCACTGTTGTTTACTACTGTTATTGCACACTTACATTTACTACTGGAATTTTTAGTACTGCTGTTTACTCCTGTTATTGAATTTTACCCCCGTTGCACTGTCGTTTACTACTGTTATTGCACATTGACTACTGGAATTTTAGTACTGTTGTTTACTCCTGTTACTGCACTAGAATTACTACTGTTGCACATTTATTTTTATTTTATCTTAACTCCTATGCACATTCTACTGCACATGACCAAGTCACTGCTGTATCTTCCATTGCACATTTTTGATGCACACTGCACACTTTGGAAATCTGTATATAGTATAGTTTATTTATTATGTTGCACTGTTTTAAGATTTTAGATCGTAGACTTTAGTTTTAACTTAGATCTCTGTCTTAGATAGTTTTTTTGTTGTGTTTTGTCTTCATATTGTATTTTGTACACTGTCTTTTTGCACTACCTGGCCAGAGAGAAACGAAATTTCGATTCACTGTATGTTGAACACATATGGCAGAATTGACAATAAAGCTGACTTTGAACTTTGAACTTGAAAAGTACCTTGTATTCCATATCTGGTTTTCAGGGTGTCTAAACTTCCGTCTATATCAATAATGTCCCTTGTAATGTAATGTAATCCCTTTATTGAACCATGCTTGTATACACTCTATTTGGATTAATGGGTTTCCCCCTTTTGGAGAGTTTAGAATTTCATCCATGCTGTTTGGATACTGAATAATCTCCAAGTTTACTTAGATAATTATAAAGCTGATCAAATACTAGAAGAAGAAATGGTTAATCTAAAATATAATCTGAAAGAACATACTGTATTTGGAACGCGGCGGCTAGCAGATGAGCCATGTCCATTTATATAAACAGTCTATGGCGCAAAGATGAAGAGTTTCAGTGGGCTACTCAGTTTTCATATTTATTTCCCTTTCCCGACTCTTTACAAAACTTTGACAGATCACAGACCTCGTGCGTGTCGGAGGCGTCGGGCAGCTCCACTCTGTAGGCCGGGATCTGATGTCCCCACCACAGCTGTCTGGAGATGCACCAATCACTGAGGAGCACAGAGACGCACTGTTAGAGCTGTACATTTAACACAAGGCTTCATTCATCCATCATCCGACACTGAAGGACCCGTCACCATCGTCCTGTCACCACAAAAGAGACGCTGCTTTTTGCCCTTTTAAATGGGACATACAGCTCGGGGAAAAAATAAGAGAGACCACTGCATCATACATCTCTACATGTACTAAAGCCATTCCATTCCAGCGTCTGTGGAATTCAACACAAACACAAAGCTGAGCTACTTCAGTTCTTGCACCAGGAGTGGAATAAAGTCACCCAAGAACAATGTGAAAGACTGGAACTAAACCAGGTCTGAACCAAGACTAAAGCAGGTCTAAACTAGGACTAAACCAGGTCTGAACCAGGACTAAACCAGGTCTAAACTAGGACTAAACCAGGTCTGAACCAAGACTAAACCAGGTCTAAACTAGGACTAAACCAGGTCTGAACCAAGACTAAACCAGGTCTGAACCAAGACTAAAGCAGGTCTAAACTAGGACTAAACCAGGTCTGAACCAGGACTAAACCAGGTCTAAACTAGGACTAAACCAGGTCTGAACCAAGACTAAACCAGGTCTAAACTAGGACTAAACCAGGTCTGAACCAAGACTAAACCAGGTCTAAACCAGGTCTGAACCAAGACTAAACCAGGTCTAAACTAGGACCCAAGAACAATGTAAAGACTTGTGGAGGCCAAGACACATGAAAGCTGTGATTAAAAATAAGGGTTATTGCACCAAATATTGATTTGTGAACTCTTCTTAAGTGTAAACATTAGTATTATGTTGTTTTAAAATGAATTTGATCTTGTTTCTTTGCTTTGTTTGAGCTCTGAAAACATATGTTTTGTTATTTTGACCATTTGTCATTTTCTGTAAATAAATGCTCTAAACGATAATATTTTTATTTGGAATTTGGGGGAAATGTTGTCTGTAGTTTATAGACTCAAACTAAAATGTTCCTTTTGCCCAAACACAAACCTATAAGTAGTAAAAACTGGTCATTTTGCAGTGGTCTCTGTATTACGCATTAGTTTAGGGCCCACTGTTTTCTGTTTGTTAATAATGTTGTTTCCTCATCACAAACACACCTGGAGATGTGTTTTGTTTCATTCACATGTTTAAAACACAAACCTGCAGATTTAGGCTGAGCTCTTCTCTCAAAAAAAAGGAAAACACTCAGTTCCACCTCGTGATGTCATGTGGTAACACAGGAAGTGCTCCATACACCTTTACAAGAATCTTTTGGATCATTTCAGCCCTTAAAAGGAGGATTAGTGTTAAAGCGCCCTCTACTGACGGCAAAGGTATAAACAATAAGTTTACAGGATTTCACACGCAAAGTAAAGCAGAGAGGTTATTTAAGACTATGTGGAACAATCTGAATAAATCTTATGATGGAAAGAGAGAGAGAGAGAGGGAGGACAGAGAGAAAGAGAGAGAGAGAGAGGGGGAGAGAGAGGGAGAGAGAGGACAGAGTGAGAAAGAGACGACAGAGAGAAAGAGAGGAAGAGAGAACGAGGAAGAGAGAGGACAGAGACAGAAAGAGAGGACAAAGAGAAAGAGAGAGAGAGGAAGAGAGAGGACAGAGAAAGAGATGACAGAGAAAGAGAGAGGAAGAGAGAAAGAGGGAGAGAGAGAACAGAGAAAGAGAGAGAGGACAGAGAAAGAGAGACAGAGAGAAAGAGAGAGAGAGAGAGAGGACAGAGAGAGAAAGAGAAAGGACAGAGAGAAAGAGGGAGAGAGAGACAGAGAGAGAGAGAGAGGGAGGGAGAGGACAGAGAGAGAGAAAGAGAAAGAGAGAAAGAGAGGGAGAGAGAGGACAGAGAAAGAGGGAGAGAGGAGAGAGAGAGAAAGAGAGAGGACAAAGAGAAAGAGAGAAAGAGAGAGAGAGAGGAAAAGAGAGGACAGAGAGAAAGAGAGGAAGAGAGGAAAAAGGGGGGAGAGAGGACAGGGAGAAAGAGGGAGAGAGAGAAAGAGAGGACAGAGAGAGAAAAAGAGGACAGAGAGAAAGAGAAAGGACAGAGAGAAAGAGGGAGAGAAGACAGAGAGAAAGAGAGAGGGAGAGGACAGAGAGAGAAAGAGAAAGGACAGAGAGGGAGAGGACAGAGAGAGAAAGAGAAAGAGAGAGGGAGAGGACAGAGAGAGAAAGAGAGAGGACCTGGTTAGTTTAGATCCTGAGCTTTAAATAATAAGACAACCCCTCACCTGATGTTGGAAAGCCAGTTCTTCCATGTTTTAGTGTAAAAGTGAGGGATGATCTCCAGTTCTCCGTCTTCTACAGCCTGAGAAATATACAATAAATCTGACGTCCGTTTGTCTTTACTGTATGTTTTTAAAGACCTGATGATCTGAGAATATTTTTCACCTGAACTGCTTTAGCCGCCATCTCTTCACATCGCACAAACCACTGCTTCTTCAGCAGAGGTTCAATCACGTCCCCCGATCGACTGAAGGAAAAACAAACGTCAAATCAACTGTTTTGGTATTTTTTTAAGGTCAGGACAAGACACGATTTCCATAAAATGAGACAAGACTACGGCAAGTCATCTTAACATTTAAAAGCTAAACTGGATATGTGTTGCAGATCTGTTACTCAGTTTTGACTAGTCAAAAAGATTAGTCAGATATCCACAAAGAAATCATTCTTCGGGCAAATGACGTCACTTTTGTACGGAAGTCGACAGAGGCCATATTCATAAGCAATATTTTTTCTTCCTTGTTATCCCAAGATAACAAATAATTAATTTGAGATCTCAAGAAAACAACAATTAATTCGAGATCTGGAGAAAACTCCACATTGTGACAGTCTGACTTCAGGGCCATTTCTCATTCTGAATAGACGTGTTTTTGGTCATTACAATGTCTGGAATTATAATCGATCAGCTGCTAAGGCAATATTTTGATCAGGGGGTGACACACGGGGAGATTGCATTACGTCTTTTAATTCGGGATCATTTCAAGATTAGTCCGCGGCGCCTCCACTGATGGAGCTAGTATCTCCGTTGGGATGTCCGTAGGGATGGGCGAAGTGAGGCTCCATGAAACACCGAAGCAGATGAAGCGATTGTGTCAGAGCTGAAACACAGTTCAAAACTCTCTCCACAGTGACATCTAGTGGCAATACGTTAGAACTACAACATCCAGAATGTTTCGTGTTTTGAGACTGAATCATTTTTGTTTTCTCAAGATCACGAATCAATTGTGTCGGTTTTCTCGAGATCTCGAGTTAATTTTCCCTTTATTAAAGGTCCCATGGCATGAAATGTTCACTTTCTGAGGTTTTTGAACATTAATGTGAGCTCCTCTACCCTCTACCCTGTTTAGCCCCCCCCCATGGTTAAAAGTTGTGAAATGTCTAAACTGAGCATTTGCGATCCTTTTCTGCGTTAGAAAAAATCAGAGCTCAAACGGGCGATTTTGAACAAGGAAACTTATTGACGTCAGATCGAAAAAAGAAATGCAAATGCAGTTCCACCCCCGTCTGTCTGTACTCAGCGTCTCTGTAAATCACGCCCAGAGAGTTTGGACTGCGGAGGAGCTACACAATGTGAAATACGTTTTTTTATTTGCCTGGAGGAACTTGCGAGTGTTTCTAGGCTCGGAAGTCCTTTATCTGAGCCTGTGGATATCTGAAACAGCAGTGGTTTCATTTTATTTTCTGTGGAAATGTGTTTATTTTTCAATGGAACGCTTCTCATCTCTTCCCCCGTGCAAAAACACGGAAGTGGGTCACAGAGCTTGGCCACGCCCCCACCCCCTACTATAGACCATCTCTGTCCTCCTCATTTGCATTCAAGCAACAACGCCCATAATGGAGTGTTCCAGAGTGACATTTATGACTCTTTCTCATCTTATCTCTGTTTCTCATGCACTGAGTGTTGATTTTGAAGAAGGATTCATTTACAGTATTAGGGAACCATTAAGGAGCCATATAAAAGCATCAACAAGTACCATGTCATGGGATCTTTAAGGTGTAAAATAATCATTAGGAACATGGCCTCTGTCGACTTCCGTGAGTTTGAAATATCGACAATTTGATGTTGACTCATCATAACTCCAGCTCAAGAAATCTTTAATTCACCTCAATTCCTTTTCAGATCATGTTCCTTTTCAGATGTCTTAAATTTTTGACCAGGCAAAATGAAGTTGTAGATATCTGTAACTGGAATTACAACTAGTCAAAATGACGTTGTAGACACCTCAAACTGGAGTTAGGGATAGTCAGAATGTAATTGTAGATATCTATTATCGAGTTATAGATATCTTGAATTTTGATTGGAGATATCTGAAATTGGAGATATCTGTAATGTTCATTCTGCCTAGTCAAACTGTAATTACAGATAACTTGAATTTGACAGATTTTAACATTATTTTTAATAAATAAATTGTAATCCAGTTCCCAATTTTGGCTTTTTCATATTTAATTTCCTTCAAATTTTTGCTGTCATTGTAGCAGCGCTTTTTGACATTACAGCTTTTCAAAAATTGTAGCTCAACAGTACTTCATTTTTATTATGTGATCCAAACCTTAAAAAAAAAAAAAAAAAACATGGAAAAAAAAAATCCCACAAGATCATTTTCCTCATGTCTCGCGAGATCTTCCCCCCTCCCTCGTATTTTTAAATGCTACTAATGGGGGGGGTGGGGTCCACTATAGATTTTTGGAACTGTTACCAATCTCCAATCTCCACAAATAAATAGAATTCTATTTATTTGTAGCAGTGGTTGATATTAAGATTTTGAAACCCACAACAATCCATAGTAAATGTATAATTAGTTATGTTTATGTTATAGTAAAATCCACATAGTAACGTTTCACTTTTGCTAAAATAATAACAAAAGGTATTTATCTGTAATATAAAATCAATATATTTTATTTAATTGTGCTTCTATTTCCATTTTTACTAGTCTCTAAAGCCACACAGAGACTGGGACGGTTTAGACAAGAAAAAGGTGTCAAATATTGGCTAAATGTTCCCTATCAGACCAGCTTGGCTTTAAACATATTTTGCAAATTTGACTTTTTATCCCTCATCAAAAACATACCTGTATTTTGTTGCATTTTATTTCATTAATCCGTTATTCTCTGAGCACTCAAAAATGCACAGTTTACATATGGACAGTTTTGTTGCGTCATAGATAAAACTCCTATGCAGTTTTTTGAGCCCATAAACACTCACCGAACGTGTTCTGTGGTCAAATCGTGTTCAGGGGATCGGTTTACCTAAATGCTTCATTGGAAACCGAGGTGAAGTTTATAAAGACTATATTTTAATTTATAAATGTGAAAAATGTATTCGAAGGAGACCCAAAGCACATTTAAAAGGGAATGGGTGATGGGTGTTTAAAGCCTGTTTAAAGACTGTTTTTGTCCTTCTTTCTTACCCATATTTAGTCTGTTTCAATATCATAAATAATCGTTAAAAAGTACAGCAATATTTGACAGGTAATTCAGGTGTTGGTCCAGTACCTGCAGATGGGCAGAGTCAGGCTGTGCTCCTGTTTCCCCCTGAACAGTCTCTTCTCCACCAGAGCGTCCACCACCTGCAGCCGAGCCTCAAACCTCTTCACACCCTGAAAACAGAGATTATAATTGGACGTTTATTCAGACATGCCCCATAATAATAATATTTACTTGTCTTTTTGTTCAAAGTTGTACAGCCCCAGGCCTAATTTGAACATCTGCCTATTTTTTTAAATGATTCATGGTATTGCTGCCCCTCCTCTGAGAAGGTTTGTCACACTGCGCTCTGAAAGAACAACTCAAGTCACTAAGGCGACCTCTAGAGGAGAGTGCAGCGCTCCAAAATGTAGGACTTCTTTTAGTAAAACTGCCAGTCAAGTCAGTGGTTTCCCAAATGAGATTATAACATGTACAAGTTTTCAAACGTTTGCACATCGGACAAAGAAATGGCTAATATCAAAGCAAATTTACACTCATTAGTGATGAATGTGTGTGTGTGAGGTTAGGACTGTTCAGTGTGTCTATGGATGTATAATGATGAATTTTTTTGAATGTTTTTTTTTAGAAATGGCATAGTGAGGGTCTTTATCTGATATGTCTGCACATGTGATTATTCTTATGCACTGGTCTATCACCCATCTACAATCTCTGTCATAGTATATTTCATTAACATCAACCTGTCCCGGGACTACAGGTGGAAATTAGCATTTTTGCTCTAACCTGCACCTGCATCTTTCTTTTGTTTATTTCAAAGGTCAATGAAATGTTGTGCACTGTCCCTGTGCAAATAAATAAACCATACCATAAACCATAGCTCCAGTTCTCACACTTGTTTTGTGTGCGTTTCATTTCTTTCGGACGTCCCTCCGGTTTCCTGCTGTGAGTCGTGCTCCCTGATCGGTGGGACATTTCTACACAACCAATCCTGCCTCACCTGTCGCCGTCTCCTCCTACTTAAAGGAAAAGTAACATTTTTTTACAATCTGAGCCTTATTTCGGTAATAAAACAAGTTGTTTTACTCACCCATAGCACTTTGGTGTCATATGGAGCACTTCCAGAGATGTTTTAGATTAGCGCTAGCCTAGCGCGACTTCTAGCCATAGCTCGGGGCATATAATATATTCCCCGAGCATGTAATATGCCCCGTGCAGGCTCCAAATAACACAAACTTTATCACTTTTCAAATCATAGAAGCCCAATGTTTTAGTCTACAATTTCGTTTGAGTCAAAAGTGGCCTGTAATCCGAGATTTATCCATAGTTTACAGCTTTGCATTTCATGTTTGGGTCCCGGGAGCTGAGAGCACAGTCCGCACATGCGCACTGGCCTCCTCATCTACTCGAAACTATGGCCAAATCTCAGATTACAGGCCACTTTTGACCACACGAAATCATAGACTAAGACATCGGGCTTCTATGATTTGAAAAGTGCTAAAGTTTGTGTTATTTGGAAACCGCAAAGTAATGCCCCGAGCACTCGCATTATGGAGAACGCAAATCTAAAACATCTCTGGAAGTGCTCCATATGACACCAAAGTGCTGTGGGTGAGTAAAACAACTTGTTTTATTACCGAAATAAGGCTCAGATTGTAAAAAACGTTACTTTTCCTTTAAGAAGATCCCAACACTTGTTCTTCTGCATGTGAACAGCCACTTTGTTCTGTGTCTCCTGTCATCAGTCACTCAGTGCTTTAATTCTGTGATTATTCTGTGATATTTTGAGACACTCGTCCCTTTTGCTAATGTGTCTCTAGTGTTGTTGTCACTTTGAGTTTATGTGACTTTGCAGGAGACACTGGGAGTCATGTATGACCTTTGTATGTTTGTTCATCTTGTGTTGCAGTCCTTTTGGGTAGTTTCTGTACAGTCACTTTGCTTTGAACACGTTATGTACATGTTTTAGCATGTTTTGTTAATTTATGTTTTTACAATCTTGTTAATTAAGTTATTACCTTGTTTATACATTTTTTCCTCCTTGGTTTTTGTTATTTCCCTTTCCCTAGCAGAACTGGGTTGTAACAAATGATCTGACCAGATTAGAGACATTAAGCCACATTATAATGTGTTACCTCATCAAAAACACACCTGGAGTTGTGTTTTGTTTCATTCACATGTTTGAATAACACTTTATTATTCATCTGTCTACATCTCCAAAGCTCAAAACACTCTGTTCCACCTTGTGATGTCATGAAGTGGTAGTTTTCTAAACTAACAGCTCCTTTTACCTTTAATTCAATAGATACGTGTAACTCCAGGGCTGAAATCATCCAACATTTTCTAGTGAAAGTGTAGGAAGTTTAGAAAAATAAAGTAGTTCTTGTATTACCACATGACATCACAAGGTGGAACTGAACGTTTTCTGTTTAAGAAAAGAAAGAGTTTGTGTGTTAAGCATGTGTGAATGAAACAAAACTCCAGGTCTGGTTGTGATGAGCATCCACAAGTACATGCATGCAAAATATCAAAACAGAAAAACTGCACATTTGAATCCAGGCCCATATTATTATTTTAGGTTTTTTTTCTGTTAACTCAATATTCCTTGCACCTGCAGCCAGTCTCCACAGGGGGGCGTCATGGTGCCGTCCTCCCCGATCACGGTGAGGCGAGGCAGGGAGTGTCTCTGGGACAGGAGGAAGTCTGAGTGATCATGAGCTGGAGTCACTTTCACAGCACCTGGAGATGAACACAAATATGATCATTATTTATTCTACAAACTTATTCTGTCATTTAGTTTTTTGAACAAACACCAAGGCTGCCAAAAACTGTGGTTTGGACTCATAATAACTTAACTTAACTCATAACAGACCAACAGTCAAAGAAAACAGAAATTATAAATAGATATAGAACAGAATATTCACAGGCCAAGGTGAATTAGATCTGTCATTGTGCCTATTTGTCATCAAACAACAACAACAAATAAAAATAAAAATAAATCACAAAATCACTGTTAAAATCACTGTCAATCAATATGTCGCGTTAAGTGAAATCCCAAAGAAAACGACAGAATGAAGGAGTAAACATGAGGGAGGCTTTCGGAGGCAGACACAAGAGAAAACCAAAAACCAAAATGACAAAATCACTTTTCTCTGATTACATTTAGAGCACTAAAAAGACACTAAATGCTCAGATGTGAATATGGTGTTTTCGTAGCATTTTCTACTGTTCCTCGTCTTTTTCTAAGGATGCCCTGCCTCCAGTGGCCACTGCAATTTCAAGTACTATGTGACATCACACAGGACTGATACTGTTGGGCCTGTCGTCACTGCGGACATGGCAGATGATGATGACGATGATGTAGAGACAGTGTAGGACGCTCTCTGCTCAGGAAAATACTCTTATGTGTAAGTTTGTCTCTTGTACAAATGATGTCAAGTCGTTATTGTTTAAATCGTATTGTTCACCACTGTACACAGCCCTCCTCTGGACTGACGACAAAAAAGCCAGTTTGTAAAGACTGCAGGTGTCTGACGCTCTGCGGGTGTTTGTGAGGAGGCCACGATGGACGTGTGATATGTTTGTTACTGCACGAGTGAACGCTCTGCAGCTGTACTAACAACTTTAAAGGAATAGTTGTTGTTTTTTAATGTAAATCTGTACGGCGCCCCCTTCAGCAGTGTCGTGCATTAACACTGATTACCCCTGACAGTGTCCTCTGAGCCGAGTTCTGCCCCGGTTCTGCCCCTGACAGTGTCCTCTGAGCCGAGTTCTGCCCCGGCTCTGCCCCTGACAGTGTCCTCTGAGCCGAGTTCTGCCCCGGTTCTGCCCCTGACAGTGTCCTCTGAGCCCAGTTCTGCCCCGGTTCTGGCGCTGACAAAAGTAGGTCCGGTAAGTTAGCGGGGACAGTTAATAAAGTTTGTTTTTCTTCTCAAAACAATATTTGTCCAAAAAGTGATATATTTGTGTCAGAAAACAGTCAGCAGCCTAAATCGCTTGTTGCTATTTTCTGTGGATTCGTATCCCTGCACGCCTATTATTATTATTATTATTATTATTATTATTATTATTATTATTATTATTATTATTATTATTATTATTATTATTATTATTATTATTATTATTATTATTATTATTATTATTATTATCATCATCAGCCTGTTCACTTGTAAGTGGCGATATTTACAAGTGAACAGGCTAACCGGGGCAGAACTCGGCTCAGAGGACACTGTCAGGGGTAAGTCAGTGTTAATGCACGACGCTGCTGAAGGGGGCGCCGGACAGATTCACATTAAAAAAAACGAACTATCCCTTTAATGTAGAGTTTTATCTGCAGACTGAACAAATCAGACAATGGACGACATATTGGACGATGTCAGTCCAATATGTGGAGACACTGGTACGGCTCTTTTAAAAACATAAAGGTTTATTGTTTTGTATTGTCACTTGTCTGTTTTAATAAATGGACCATGAGTCCGGAATAAAGATGAATTGAATTTGAAGTGTGGATACCTGTTGGACCAATCCAACTGTTCCTTATAGCTCCAGACCATCGACTGTATATAAAAGGACATAAACGGTGAACACTTCTTTATACAGTCTATGCTCCAGACCCCGTCCTCCTTTCCTACACCCAACTCTGACGGAGCGTTACCTGTCCCCAGCTGCATGTCCACGGTGGAGTCCGTGATGATGGGCAGGAGCGCTCCTGTGAACGGGTGTCTGCACCGTTTCCCGTGAACAGCCTGAACGGAGAGGAACAAAGGGACTTTTTAATTCAGTTTTTCTGTTTGGACAATATTGTACCATCTGATTTGGATCTACATGAAGACAGCCAGCCATAAATGAGAGTTCAGTATTCTTTATTTGACAGGAGCCACCTGTGACTCACCTGGAATCTGGGATCATCAGGATGAACCGCTACAGCCACGTCTCCCAGCATGGTCTCAGGACGAGTCGTGGACACCGACACCTCTCCATCTACAAGAGAAATATGACATTAAAACAGTTCAACTAATGTATAAAACAAACAAAAAGGTGCACTCCTCTCACCGTGGTCTTCTACGGGATAAGCAAACGTGACCATCGTCCCAAACTCCACTGGTCGATCATAACCAGGCACCGGCAGCAGAGTCCTCCCAGAGAGCTCCTTCGAGTCCACCTGGGAAAAGATCGTTAACATGTAAACCTCGACACTTTATTTATATATATTTAGTACAGGAGTGTCAAACATGCGGCCTGGGGGCCAGATCCGGCCCTCCAAGACCTTTAATCTGGCCCTCAGCTCATTTTGGATTAAAATATTTTAATTATATCTTAGTTTTCTATTAAAATATTGGTAATTTTCTGCCTCTTTTCTGTGCAGTTTAGCATAGCAGCGTCTCCAGAGCCTCTGTGCGTGGCCCCTCCCACCAGAGCAGCACAAATCAAGACTTGCCTCTTTCCAAACGCTCTTAAAGGACCATCGTTTTGACTGTCGACCGTGACGCCCTCATCAGCAAAATGTCATAAATGAGAAAAGTGGACGCTGAGTGCAGGATTTTCCAAGAAAAATTGACTAATTCCTATTTGTTCAGGAGGTGAATGGGAAACGGTGTGTTTGCAACAAGTGGAGGTGCTCAAGGAAAATAATCTTAAACTCCACTACGAGACACAGCATTTCGAACAATATAATAACTTGAACAGAGAATTAAGAAGACAGAAGATAAACGAATTATTGCTGGGACTGAAGAAACAGCAGTCTGTAATAGATTTGTGTTTCTCTGGACAAATATTTGGACTTATTGCTGTTTTTGGGGTATATTTGCCATGAGTTTTCTGATCCGGCCCCTTTGGGATCAAAGTAGGTTGGATACGGCCCCCGGACCAGAATGAGTTTGACACTCCTGATTTAGTATAAAGGCCAACGCACACAGAGACGTTTTGACACGTCTGAAAACACATGAGGCTTCTTGTGCGGTGAACACAGACTCTGCTCTGTGACCCACAAAAGGAGTAAAAACTGTAAACTGTGAGGAGAGGCTCAGGTCGTTTTCACACCAGGAAAGTCCGATAGTTCTCTTGCTTTAGTCCAGACCAAATAAAAAAAAAAAAAAAAAGTTTTATTTTGGTGCAGTTTGCTTTCACACTGCACTTTTTTTTGTAAGTGAACCAACATCTATAAGCAAAGCCACATGTGCTGAGGTCGCTCAGCCACTGGACAGAAATGAGCCGTGTCCAAACACAGAAGGAGAATCATGACGTTGCCTTCTGTTTTCAGTGTCGTCATAGCGATATGGTTTGCTCAGTTTTTACAGTTCGCACAAATGTTTGAGCAGCATCGTGAGGTTTACACTATTTTACAATCAATTTACAAACGACGTAGACACAGGACAAGACGACTACGGAGGACAGAACTCATGTGAGCATCAAGTTCTGACTCTTGCTCTTCACGCAAAACATAAGTAAGACTCGTTTTGTGTAGTTTAATTTCGTTTCGTTTGGTCAGCCTCGGTTTCCCATAATGCTCGACATACAACAGGAGCTCGTTAAGTACAAAAAGCAACTTGTGTCGGATCGAGTCCGGTCTGCATTCTCACCTCAAACGAACCGCACCAGAGTTCTAATGGTACTGTGCCCAGGCCGAGCTTTTTAGGTGGTCTCGGTTCTGTTTGCTCTGGATCGAGATTTTTGGTTTTTATTCACACCAGAACAAAAGGTCCGAATCAAAGGAGCAAACGAACCAAACATGGCAGGTGTGAATACACCCTTAGTGCTGCAGGGTGTTCAACTTGTGCAGAACACCTCCTCTCTGCTCTCTCCGTGCACAAAGCTCTCACTAGAGTCACTATAACCTCTTCTCTTTCCTCTCCTCTCACAGCCTCACACTGCGCCTCTCATTTCATCAGTAATCTGCAGATAAAACATGGCAAGAGCTGTGGTAAAGCCTTTTTAAAGTTGGTGCGTGGGTGTGACACGGTGTGCACTGGCCTTAATCGTAAACGGATGCTAAATTCAAATAAAAAGAACTTAGTAACATCATCGAAGGGCAAAGTATCACAAACTTGGCCGCAGAACAGTCCTACAGTGTGTGTTTCAGTACCTCGATATCAGAAATGGCCGACTGCAGGGCACAGCTCCAGTTCACCAGAGCCTCGGAGCGATAGATGAGTCCAGAGTCGCACAGACGCACAAACGCCTCCGTCACTGCTCGGCTAAAAGACTGACACAAAACACACAGGACACACATGACACACACTTCTGCTCAAAGACACAAGGAAAATAAAATCAGATAATCAATAACAATAATCAGATAAAACAAGAAGTACTTGTAGATCTGATTTTGGGAGTGTGTTTTACAGCACAACGAGCATACTCGTACATACAGTGTGGAACTTTGTGGAGGTGGCACCTGTGTGTTTCCATGGAAACAGATGCTAAGACACTTCTATTTTAGGCTAAAGTTACATACTGTGGCTTTAATGAAATTTAAAATAAATCTTTCAATTAGTGCTGTCAGGCGATTAAAAAAATTATTCTAATTAATTACAGGATTTGTAATTAATTAATCTAATCAATCGCATTTTAAGAGTGTGAGAGAGAGAGAGCGATCGATTGAGCGAATGAACAAACCCACTTTGCCATTGAGTTTGTCACTTTTCATGTGGTCGATTTGTGCATTCGTCTCCCAAATTCTGCGAGTGTCGTTTGGTGGTTTGTTGGTTTGGTGGTTTGTTGGTTTGGTGGTTTATTGGTTTATTGGTTTGTTGGTTTGTTGGTTTGATGGTTTGGTGGTTTGGTGGTTTATTGGTTTGTTGGTTTGTTGGTTTGTTGGTTTGGTGGTTTGGTGGTTTGGTGGTTTGGTGGTTTATTGGTTTGTTGGTTTGTTGGTTTGTTGGTTTGGCGGTTTGGCGGTTTGGCGGTTTGGCGGTTTGGCGGTTTGGCGGTTTGGTGAAGTGCGCTCACGCTCGCTCTATCACCGGTAACGATGGAACTTGTCCGGACGTGTTTGTCGTTCAAATGATCCGTCAGGCTGGAGCAGCTTCTGTGATCGGAATTTTTTTTTTGACAAAAGCTCCAAATCACGGCGTTCTTGTTGATCGTCCCGTCTTCGTTCTTTTTATAAATAAACTCGCTGTTCAAAGGCCCTGGCAGCGATTTGCTCGCCGCACGCCAAATTTAAAGGGACAGTGTGTAAGATTTTTACCCGTTAATTACAGAAATTGAAGATACCCATTCAAAAATACAGTGTTTTCCAAGCCTTTTCACTTCCATCATGAAATCAAAGTATTCTTTTGGACTTAGATATAGTCACATAAAAGGGGGATCTTCCCCATGCAGAGGCAGCCATTTTGAATACGAGAGCCGCAGAAGGACATTTGGGCTCCGCCTTCGGCAAGGCTCGTGGTTTTGGGTAAACAACACAAGCATGTTGCCGGATCAGACGTCGTAATGGATCTAACACGTGTTTTGGACTAAATTGTTTTACTGGATTTTATTCGCTGGATCCTTACGGACAAATTGAGAGCAAGTTTATGGTGAAATACAGAGTTTGACCTGTGCAAAGCATTCTAAGGTAAGCTAACCTCGTTTTGTGCTTTTCCGTATAAAAGCCCCATGTGCTCGGGGAGTGACTGTTGTGCAGGGAAATGAATTGCATAGTCAAAAAGAGGAGACTGTAAGTTCAATTTGTCAACTGGACCAAGTTTGTTTGGTTAAAAACGTTTCGCCGCTCATCCGAGAGGCTTCGTCAGCTCTAATAAGAATACTGGTGAGACACTTGCTTATATCTTGCTGTAGGGAGGAGCTACCTAGCTAACTACTTTCCGGAACTATCTCATTGGTTTCGGTCTTTTGTTTCTCTGGCGTCTAGCTTAACGATCCCTATTCATCCCTACACGCCTGCTTTTTCCCACCTCGTGTAGGGCGTGTAGGGATGAATAGGGATCGTTAAGCTAGACGCCAGAGAAACAAAAGACCGAAACCAATGAGATAGTTCCGGAAAGTAGTTAGCTAGGTAGCTCCTCCCTACAGCAAGATATAAGCAAGTGTCTCACCAGTATTCTTATTAGAGCTGACGAAGCCTCTCGGATGAGCGGCGAAACGTTTTCAACCAAACAAACTTTGTCCAGTTGACAAATTGAACTTCTCCTGTTATCATGGATTCTACCTGGACGACTGAGGGACTTTTCACGCATCAGGAGACTGTAAGGTTTCATTTGATGTGTAGAGTGTCATGGTACATGATCGGGAATGTGTGTTTTCATGAGAGAAGAAAAAAAGAAAAAATAACCAGGACCGCGTTACGGCGCGCCCGGGTGACCCTCGAGGTCTGCCGTAGCTAAAACAGAAAGTGCAATAGCACCATCCACCTATGCGCCACGAATCTTACACACTGGGGCTTTAAAATGCGGATTGAATTGCCGCTCATAATTGCATTAATTTTTATAACGTGTTAATTTGCAGTGTAATTAAGGCGTTAAACTGACAGCCCTAATAAGAATTCATCTTTAGTTTTGTTTTGTATGGATTTTAAGTTTAGTAAAGATACAGACATCAAAGTTTGGATTCAAGACTTTTTATTTTCTACTATGTGTCGCGTGTGAAAGAACATCGAGGCTCAAGGCGCTGCACTCACAACTATCTCCTATTATAATCAAATCTAAGGGTAAAAAATACGTCTTGTTTTATTCATTTCTCTGGTCTTACTGGGTCCATGGTGAAACAGGCTCGGCTCCAGTCCAGTGAGGCTCCCATCCGCCTCAGCTGGTGGTAGATCTCCTCTCCTTTTCTACACAAACATTTACAATAAGAAGCACTGGTACGTTACATTTATGTGATTATAAATGTTTGATTCTGTTGTTTGGACTCACTCATGCTTCCATTTCCACACCTCCTTCAGGAAGTGGTCTCTGCTCAGGTCCTGCCTCCTCTTCCCCGTCTCCCTCTGCAGCCTCCTCTCCACCACCGTCTACAAATACAAACGTATAACAGTAGAAACATTTCATCTGTGCAGAGTCACTCCTTTAGACAGCCACAGCTCATGTGCGCCAAACTGTTCGGATCAACCTTTACTGATTTTATTTATTATATTGTTTCATTTTATTTTATTATATTATTAAATGTTTCATATTTTTTATCTTCCATTTACATTTTTACGATAATAATAATAATAGTAGTAGCAGTTTGTTTTTGTTTTTTTTACCACAGTTTTCACATATTTTGCCATAGATAATACAGTGGTACCTCACCTTACGAACCACCCAACAAACGAAAATTCCAAGTTACGAAACGCCTTCACGGTAAATTTTGGTCTCGAGATACGAAAGAAAATTCAAGTTACGAAACGCGAAATCTCAAAAATTCAAATACAGGGAGTCCTCGGGTTACGACGTAGATCCGTTCTTAAGACGCGTCGTAACCCGAATTTCGTCGTAAACCGGATTTTGCCTTTGATCTTCCAACCAAAGCACCAATAACCTTTCCATCTCAATAATTAGACCACTACGCTGCTTGGTTATCACTGCCGCTTTCATAGGAGCAGATCAGAGCCCACATCAGGTACTTCCGCCCACATTGGGCACGCACACGAGGCTGTCTTCTTCTCCCTACAACCAACAGAGCGTGTTCTTGCGCCGTGCGCCGCGCGCCGTTCGTGTTTGTTTACATCTCTTACCACGCTAAACCGCGTAAGACGGAATGACGCGTAATATATACATATTTTTTTTAATGGAGGCGCGTTCGTAACCACGAAACGTCGTAACCCGAGACCGTCGTAACCCGAGGACCCCCTGTAATGCGCGCTCAGCCACACACATTATACGCTTTTCTCAGACTGGATTTAAACTTTTCTCACATTTGTCTCTCGTTTAAACACTCAAACTTTCATAGATTTTCAACAAAATTATGAATAGTGAAGTGTGGGGGGAAGGGGGAGGGGGGAGAAAACTGCGCTCTGACACGTGTGATAGCGCCGCATGACCCGGCGCGGGGCTGCCAGCAGGTCTAGACCTGGACTAAACCAGGACTAAACCAGGACTGGACCAGGACTAAACCAGGACTAAACCAGGACTAAACCAGGACTAAACCAGGACTAGACCAGGTGGATTAAAGCGCGGGTTTATTTCCTGGTTTCGTTTCGAGTCACGGCTGAGGCGAGCAGCGAGGGGGACCGCACGCAGTCTGAGCGCATGAATGAGACCCACGAACGCATGCGAGAGCCGCGGTGGTCTAGACCAGGTCTAGACCAGGTCTAGAGGAGGTCTAGAGGAGGCACGGTTTGAGCACGGGTCTTGTTCATGCGCTCAGACTGCGTGCGGTCCCCCTCGCTACTCGCCTCAGCCGTGACTCGAAACGAAACCAGGAAATAGACCTGCACGCGGCGCTTTAATCCACCTGGTCTAGTCCAGGTTTAGACCTGGTCCAGTCCTGGTTTAGTCCAGGTCTAGACCTGCTGGCAGCCCCGCGCCGGGTCATGCTGCGCTATCACACGTGTCAGAGCGCAGTCTTCTCCCCCCTCCTCCTTCCCCCCACACTTCACTATTTAATACATTTTGTTGAAAATCTATGAAAGTTTGAGTGTTTAAACAGAGACAAATGTGAGAAAAGTTTAAATCCAGTCTGAGAAACCAATCAGGACGCAGAACACAATGTTACACTATAAAAAAAAGTTACACTATAAAAAAAAACTTGGATCGGGGCCTTGGAACGAATCAGGCTTTTTCCATTGAAATAGATACTCAACTTATGAAAAATTCACGTTACGAAACCACTTCTGGAACTAATTAATTTCCTAAGGTGAGGTACCACTGTATACGTCAAATGAATGTACATATGTGGGACTATACAGTATAATATACATATAATAGTGCGAAATGAAATACAGTGAAATGAAACGTATAATTCCTCCTGATTGCATACATGTGTGAATAGCTCTGAGTCTGGACTGGCCATAACTGTGAATGTAAAATGTTTTCATGTGACATTAGATCTCAGTCTGGCTCCTAATAACAAAATACTGTAGCAACAATAATAATAAATAACAATAATAATAATAACAATAATAATAATAACAATAATAACAATAATAATAATAATAATAATAATTTCCATTTATATGGTGCTTTTGAAGACACCCAAAGCACTTAGTGCTTTTCTGTGCCATACAGTTATTTGGGTAATTAATTAGGTAATTTATTGATCCCTCCTTACCATATTGTCTTTTTGTCTGTGTTGATCTGCATTTCTGGATTCATTTTATTTTTTCTAAATGTGTATGTTTGTTATGTCCACTGTCCTTATTGTTTAACACAAAAAATATAAATGATAATATAATAAATAAAATTAAATAATACAATTAAATATAAATAATCATATAAATACAATAATTGGGGGGAAAAAAAGATGATTCTTGTCAAGTATGTTTGCTCACCAAATTACACCAGATAAAAGTGTGGAAAAGACTAAATAACGACACAAAAAACACCCAAATAATAAAACCTAGATATAGATCATTTCAGTTTTGGTCTGACCTGTGTTGCGATCCCGGCGTGGTCACATCCGGGGACCCAGAGCACCCGGTGGCCCTTCATCCTCCTCCTGTTCACACACAGTCACTGCTGCTTCATGTTTGTTCATGTGGCAAAGACGAGGCAAATAACGGCTGGAATATGTATTTGTTCTCTTTAAATTGATGCCAACAATTGATGCCAATAAAAGCATGTGCAATAAACAAATAAATAAAATATGACTAAATCTAACTAAAAGTGGCTCCTGTGGGCGTTCAGTCGCCCTCTCCACACCTCCACTTCACCAGAAAAGCAGCAAAGTGACTCAAGAATGAGATTTATCTAAGCATAAGGCGATAATCAGAGGGTTTGATGGAAACCTGAGGAGAATGAGAGAATAATTAGTGGAATAAACAGCCCTTCTCCATGTTTTGGCAAACCTCTGTTTAAATGTACAAATCTGAATGCAATTCTTTTATATACGTGCATTTTGTGATCATTTCTGGATCAAACCTGTCCTCAGACTCTTCACTTCTGCTCCTCTCCACGAGTGTCGCTTTCCCCCATGTGTCCAGACTTTGTGGAGAGCGTACGGCAGAATCAGAGTAAAGGCTCAGTGCGTGAGCAGGTTTAATATTTAATAAATGAGGCCCTTGATCATTTTAGATGTTCAAAAGATCTCAGATAAAAACTAAAAACCGGGATTTTGTTTTGCTGTAGCTGGACCTAGACTCTGGAACAGTCTTCCTCTGGGTATTAGAACAGCCCAGTCTTTAAATATTTTTACATCTTTGTTGAAAACTCATTTTACGCACTGGCTTTTAACATTTGTGCTGTGTCGTTTAATTTTTTTAGTTTGTTTTAGGTTACACTTTGGGCAGCTGTCATTGCTTTTAAATGCGCTTTATAAATAAACGTGACTTTTACCATCGCACCAGCGCGTCCTCCACCGCCACGGTCAGAGCGTGGCCCAGGTGCAGCGTCCCCGTCACGTTGGGCGGCGGGATACACAGGGAGAAGGTGCGCTCCACGGCATGAGGCACACGCTCCTGAAACACAAGAGGAAAGAGCGTCAAAACTATCAAAATCAGACAAGAATCCATACTAAAACTAATATTTAAACACGATACTAATTTGAACAGGTATCGATACTGAAAAAGTCACATCCACAGGAAAGAAATGAACGTTTAGAACGATCTGGAGCAGAATCAGAACAAGTTTAAGAGCAAATAGACGAGTAAACGCCCATGGAGGAACCTCCAGGACCCCTGAGGATTCCACAGATATAAGGACACATGGTCATACCTCACCTTACCAAAGACCAATGAACTAATGAATAATCCAAGTTATGAAACGCGTTTACGTCAAATTTTCGTCTCTGAATACGAAAGAAAATTCAAGTTACGAAACGCGAAATCTCAAAAATTCAAATAATTGGTGCTGGGATGCCCAGCCGCCCCAATCCCCCACTGCGACTCTACTTACGACTAAATCCCGTTACGAAACCACTTCTGGAACAAATTAATTTCGTAAGGTGAGGTGTGACTGTACTTAAAAGTCTGATTTAATGTTGAAAATGACATTCTGCTGCTTAAATAAAGAGTCGAGCTCTATATTCTTCTGGGACATGTTCTGCTGATTGGGCGACTAAAACGGGGCGCTGCAAAAGCTCTTCAAACTCCTCTGTGGGGTTCTTTTTGTCTCATTAATATTCACAAATACACACAATGTGATCTACAAATAATCATAGGTTTGTACACGTTTTCATATCCACAAATGCAAATTTAATATTTGTACCGTACTTTTCGGACTATAAGCCACTACTTTTTCCTCACATTTCGGACCCTGCGGCTTGTAGTCAGGTGTGGATTATGTATGGATTATGTATGGATTATGTATGGATTATGTGTGGATTCATTCTTTATCAAGACAGCGAAGAGAGTTCATGAATTAATGAAGCCTTGTTTTAGTCACTTAAATCTCCTACAAGTATCAACAGTTCTGTGAGAGTTCAGGGGGTTTATCCTTAAAGTTAAACTTGAAACTTTATTTTCAGGCTTCCAGAGGCGACAGGCCATTTTACAGTTGTTTTACTGCCGTGTTTCTGCCGTAGGAGCTGTTCGAAAAAAAGCACGTACCAGTATTTACATTAATAAAAATGTTTTAAAAAAACACCTGCGGCTTATAGTGAGGTGCGCTCTATAGTACAAAAAGTACGGTAACTTGTATTTTCAATCAATCAAACAATATTTATAAGGCGCTTTTCATACAAAATTGTAACACAAAGTGCCTTACAGTGGTCAAGGATTAGAAGATTGACCTTTATTGATCTCGCACAGGAGAAGTTGTTTCTATATTTGACCCGGGACCATCCCCATGATTTTGTTTTGTTATTTAGGTTTGGTCAGGACCTGAGCTGGAGGATTTTACCTGGAGCATGTTTTGGGTTGGTGGGGGAAACCGGAGTGCCCGGAGGAAACCCACCCAGACACGGGGAGAACATGCAGTCTCCACACAGAAAGGCCCGGGCAACACGAACCTTCTTGCTGTGAGGCATGAGTGCTAACCACTCAGCCACCGTGCTGCCAGGAGAAAAAAAAAAAAAAGCAAACAGACAAACAAGCAGACGAACAAACAGATAGACAAGCAAACAAACAAAAGAACAAACAAAAGACAAGCAAACAGACGACCGAAGTCAATCAAAGGCCAAACTAAACAGGTGAGTCTTGAGCCACTCTTAAAAACATGAACGTTCTCTGCAGCCCTGAGCTCCTCCGGCAGGTCCATAGACGAGAGCCGTAGTCCTGAAAAGACGCCTCTCCGTGAGTGTCCTGACTTTGGGAATGACCAGGAGCTGCCGGAGGAGCACAGGGCCCGTGAAGGTTCGTAAGGGGAAAGCAGTTCTGAAAGATAAGAAGGCCCAAGACCATTAAGACATTTAAAAACCAGGAAAAGAACTTTAAAATCTATCCTGAAACTCACAGGCCTGAAACTAAGCCTATTTTGGCCTTAACAAACAGATGTGTACTAGTAAATGTATCTTTTTCATTTGCAAAAAAAAAAAAAACATTTGTAAAACTGAAAATTCTGTTTGTAAAATGTGATTCGCATTTGTGGATTTACAGAAATGTGTAGATTTTGTTTATGACGTATTTTTGAGAAATCCACAAACACAGACCGAGTCACACACACAGGGCAGTGTTATTCTAAGAGTTCAGTTCAATTAGCAAGAGAAAACACATCATAATTAATCATCAATAAGTATTTGGCCTTGGGGAGGAGAGATTACATTTAGAAAACTTGGCCTGCTCGGTGTAGAAGATCTTACATGGACTCGCTCCACCACCTTTGGGCGAGTTCATTTTGTCCAAATTCAGCAACAATTCAGCCTCTACCATTTTATTATTATTATGTTTTAATCAAAATGCATTTATATGATTAATCTCTTAATTATCTTCACAGAATTTCATATCCATAAATGTAAATCCAATGATCGTAAACTCGACTTTCTGAACTCCAGTATTAAAACCAAACTTTTCCACTTGTCCCCAATTCCAAAGCCGATAAAACCCTGGACATTCTTTAGGCAATTTACTTTTTTATACATTTTTATTTGTAAATGTGAATTTGATGTGAATATTTGACCTCCATCTCCTGTATATTTTAATGCTTCTGATTCTTTGTATAATTTGGATTTATTTATATTTTGTGTAATGTTTTGTATATAATAAAAATAAATTTAAAAAAATAACAGGAGGAATGAGAGAAGAGCAACTGCAACTGCAACACCTTTATCCTCCTGAGACCGGCACATTCATGTGTGTCCTGAGTGTTTGAGACTCGAGCATGTGGCTGCACTAGGACTAAAATAAAGAAATAAATACATTAAATAAATATAAAGCCATACATAAATAATACATAATATATAATAAATAAACACATAAAAAATAAATATGTAAGTAAATACTCAAATAAATAAATACATAAATAATAAATAATATATAAAAAATAAATAAGAAATTAAAAGGAAGTCTAAAAACTGTAGAAGTTTGTTGTGTTTTTGTTCGGTCGTTAACTTCACGTGGATTTAACACCAAAATGTCCCCAGAGGACACGTTACAACACGAGGAATACAAATAAAATGAACTAAATGTAAATGCTGAAGTGTTCATTTACCTCCATATAGAACATTTAAATAATCATCATTTACATACACTTTTTTTCTTCAGGTCCCAGGAGGTTATTCCCACCGATCTCCTGGTTTAGATTTAGACAAACTTTATTGATCCACAAGGGGAATTATTTGTAGCAGCAGCTCAGTCATCACACTAATAGAATCGATTCAAAAAAAGCTTCTGAGATTTGGCGAAATCAGGTTTTGTCACACATTTCCCCCAAAGAAACAAAACATATATTCAGGGATGAAAGTGGCCAAACTGGAAAATTTTAAATTTCTGAAATGTGGATTTCTATATGCTATATGTTAGCAATACAGTAAAACGGTACATAAAAGTACAAACAACCCCACATTTTATTCACAGGTACTAGTAGTATATATTGGATTTGTTTTTGCTTTGCACTTGGTCTAATCAGAGGCATTGAGGAGGAGCTTATGCTAAAAGGCGCAGGTGAAAAAGCGAAGAGCGACGCGTTAAGTGAGGCACGGGCAGGTAGGATGAGGTACAGGATGTTTTATAAAGTTTAACCTGTGTACACACAATGGTACAGGCTGTTATGAAAGAGCTGCGCTCACTCGCTCGGTCCGCGGCTCCAGACACGGGCTCACGCCCGTGTTTAATACGAACAGTTTAATACAAAGTTTAATACGAGATACACGTACTTTTGTTCTGAATACGGGACGATTCTGTTTTTCAAGGGACGGTTGGCGACCCTAAACACAACTATACATATATATACACCCAAAATCTTTCTCAACGAATTTGCACAGATATTAAAAAAATAAAATAAAATTACCCCACAGCTGAAAAAAAAGCGGAGATCCGCTAAAAAACGGAACTCTTTCATCCCTGTATATTGTATTTTTACTACAATATTCCATGTCACAATACAAAAATGCTTGTTTGAAAACATTTGTCCTTGAAATCTGATCTAAACTGAACAGAACAATCCACATGACGCCAAATCGACTCTTTAAGTTTGTTCACAAGGAGACGTTTTTCCTGTTCCCTCAGTATTTGTTGAAATGAGGTCGAGATGGAGGTTTTTTCATGTGAAATCGATGAGCATAAACACAAAACACAGTTCACAGTGTCCGAGGCTCACAGTTTGTGATCAATCGCAGAGGCATGGGGCATTCATATAAATAACATCTCCAGGTTTTGTCCAGGTTTTGTCCAGGTTTAGTCCAGGTTTAGTCCAGTTTTAGTCCAGGTTTAGTCCAGGTTTTGTCCAGGTTTTGTCCAGTTTCAGTCCAGTTTCAGTCCAGTTTCAGTCCAGTTTCAGTCCAGTTTTAGTCCAGTTTTAGTCCAGGTTTTGTCCAGGTTTTGTCCAGGTTTTGTCCAGTTTCTGTCCAGTTTCTGTCCA
Organism: Paratrypauchen microcephalus; assembly: GCA_036785185.1. Classification (NCBI taxonomy): domain Eukaryota; kingdom Metazoa; phylum Chordata; class Actinopteri; order Gobiiformes; family Gobiidae; genus Paratrypauchen; species Paratrypauchen microcephalus. The sequence goes on along the minus strand of JAVJIX010000110.1, from coordinate 3,102,569 downwards.
GTTTTAGTCCAGTTTCAGTCCAGTTTCAGTCCAAAACAAAAGCAAAACAAGTGTCTCACGTGCTGCTCCGGTGTAAAGAATCCCTCCTTCTCCCACCACTGGTACCAGCTGGACTCCACATACTCCGGGCTGTAGGAGGGCGGGTACGGGACACTGGTGTCTGCAAAGTGGAAGTAGAATACCGGTACATTCATTATTCAAAAAATGTAACTCGGATGTAGCTTTTTCCATACCTTTCTTTTCCCCAGGGGGAGTTTGGACCGTGTAAACTATTCTCTCTTTCTCAGTCCAGTTCAGTCCCTCGTCTTTGGTCGACTGAAATCAAAATTATAACAACAAATTACACAAACATACAGGAGATTACGTCATTTTTATGTATTTTTCAAACTACTTTTCTAGCAGTAAAATTGTATTCCTAATTGAGAGATATTTTTATTGAAGTAACAGTACGAATGTGACAAAAACTTCAAATTATAAATCAGATTTTATGGACCAAAAATGTCTCTTCAAGTGGCTGTAAATAATTTCTTTGTAGTTCTACGTGAGGATATTATTTTGGATGGTAAATGGTCACAGTTATACGGAGCTTTTCCACCTTTAAGACACTCAAAGCACTTTACATCTAGGATAGGGTGAGCAGAATTTCAAAAATCAAAAACTGGGACACCCTCGGCCCATTCATGACCAACATGAGTCAGTATAGTTATATTTTCTTTGTATTTTCTATGGCCATACCTGCCTGTCAAAGCCTGATCCTGTCACATCTCAGAAGCTAAACCAGACAGGGCCTGGTCAGTACTTGTGGCGAGTAAATTTCTCCTGTGTGAGATCAATAAAGGCTTATCTTATCTTATCTTACTTGGATGGGAGACCACTGGGAATTCCAGGTGCCACAGGGGGGCGCCAGTCGCAAAAACTGTCGTTGTGTCCTTAGGCAAGACACTTCACCCACATTGGGATGTCCGGTCTCCCTAAACAAGGAACCACTCACACATTCACACATTCACACACAAGTTTACGCTGTACAGACACGGGGGGTGAGGCAGGTTAAATGTTTTGCCCAAGGACACAACAACAGCATTCATGTGTGGGAGCTGTGGGTGATCTTTAGGTCCAGTACACTTTTCATCAGGGATGCACCGATGTGGAAACTTTAGCCAATACTGATATCCAATATTAATGTTGCTGATATCGGCCGATACCGATATTTATTTATTTTTAATTCTGAGATCACATTTTATACAGACTGAAAATCATGCCAAATTAATTTTTGAATGTCTCCTGATTTTTTTTTTTTTTTTTTTTCAATTTAATTTTTTTTTATAGTGTAACATTGTGTTCTGCGTCCTGATTGGCTAAGAGACCTTTGCTGATTGATGTTATAGACGTGGGACGCGGGGGGACCGGGACCAGACCAGGAACACGGAATAAACCAGGTCTAGACCAGGTCTAAACAAGGTCTAAGCCAGGATTAAACCACCGCGTGTGGCTCTTGGCCTTTGCTCTTTTCGGACTGCGCGCCTCCCCCTCCCGAGGGCACGCAGTCCGAGCACATCAAACCTCGACATGAACGAACGCAAGAGCCGCACCAAACCAGGCAAAGAGCCGCACGCCGTGGTTTAAAGATCCCATGACATGGTACTTCTTGATGCTTTTATATGGCTCCTTAATGGTTCCCTAATACTGTAAATGAATCCTTCTTCAAAATCAACACTCAGTGCATGAGAAACAGAGATAAGATGAGAAAGAGTCATTTTTCTCTCTCTGAACAGGCCATTATGGGCGTTGTTGCTTGAATGCAAATGAGGAGAAAAGAGATGGCCTATAGTAGAGGGTGGGGGCGTGGCCAAACGCTCAGCTCTCAGCTCTGATCCATTTCCACGTTTTTGCGTGGAGAAAAGATGAGAAGCGTTCCATTGAAAAATAAACACATTTCCACAGAAAATCAAATTAAACCACTGCTGTTCAAAGGTCCAGAGGCTCAGATAAAGGACTTCCGAGCCTAGAAACACTCGGACGTGCCTCCAGGCAAATAAAAAAACGCATTTCGCATTGCCTAGTGCATTCGCAGTCCAAACTCTCTGGGCGTGATTTACAGAGACGCTGAGTACAGACAGACGGGGGTGGAACTGCATTTGCATTTCTTTTTTTGATCTGACGTCAATAAGTTTCCTTGTTCAAAATCGCCCGTTTGAGCTCCTATTTTTTGTAACGCAGAAAAGGATCGCAAATGCTCAGTTTAGACATTTCGCAACCTTTAACCATGGGGATGGGGGGGCTAAACAGGGTAGGGGAGCTCACATTAACGTTCAAAAACCTCAGAAAGTGAAAATTTCATGCCATGGGACCTTTAATCCTGGTTTAGACCTGGTCTAGAGGAGGCACGGTTCGGGCACGGGTCTCGTGCTCGCAGCCCCAGGTGGGACGTGCGGTCTCGCGCCGGTCATGCGCCCCCCCCACACACACTTCACTATTATTTTGTTGAAAATCTACGAAAGTCTGAGTGTTTAAACAAGAGAAATGTGAGAAAAGGTGAATTGGAGGGAGAGTTACTGTACTGACAAAATATCGGCCCACTTTTACACATTGGGCCGATACCTATATGCTAAAATTTTGGCAATATCGGCTGATACCGATGTTAATGCCGATATATCGTGCATCCCTAGTTTTTAGCCACTCACCGCCGATGATTTTAGTGATCAAATAAATGACACTTCTCATACCTGACTTGATAAAATGGCCTTTTCCCGTTCTTTTTTGCGTTTCTGTTTTTCAGCCTGTGGTCTGGGGATATTTGATGCTTTTGCAGAGCAGGAGGTGGTGTGAAGTTTGCATCTTCTCCAGACAAGTCCTGTCCTCCACATCTTCATCAAAACACTCCACAAGAAAAGGACACATTAAACCTCTGAGTCTATGACAAATAATAGAGCGCATAATCGATACATCTATAATAATTTAGGAATAAATTAAACTACTCACTGTGTTTGACTTTAGAATGAGGACACATGTCTCCTACTACGACCTTTCTGCGACGCGTTTTATAAGAAAATGTCACTTTTTCAAATTAACATAAACAAATAATGAATTAAGATAAATTATATAAACGTATTCTATCGATACTGCATGCTTGGTTTTCTGTCTTAAAGTATTTTCTGTTCAAAAGAGGCAATTTTTGATGGAATGATACAACTTTTCGGACAAAGCGGAAGTGGTCCGTGTAAAAATATCTTCCCCTCTGACTTTATTAGTAAAGCGGAAAATATTGTAGTAAATCAACATCCGGGTTGGCTATCAAAATAGAATACATATGTCGTCTTTTTTAAATCTTTATCATTAAATAAAATACAATTTGTTTGAACGGTCTCAACGGTTTGAAATACGCTAAAAAAAAAACGATTAGTTGTTTTAAATCTATTCTCCTAAGACCCCATTAATTTGTGTCCTTTATAGTGGACATTGAGTTAACCAGTCTGTCTTTTAAGTTTTGAGATAGACTCTAATTTGTGGCTACATTGTGATTAAAAAAATAAAAATAAAAATAAAATAAAATAAAATAAAATAAAATAAAATAAAATAAAATAAAATAAAATATAATAATAATAATAATAATAATAATAATAATAATAATAATAATAATAATAAATAAATAAAATGCATAAATAAGTAAATAAATAAATAATACATGAAAAATAAAACATAAAAAAATTATAAATAAAAATAAATAAATAAATAATAAATTAAAAGGGAGTTTAAAAACTTTTTGAGGCGACTGTAGAACCGACCGAAAAAATGCTTTTGTTCGGTCGTTAACTTCACGTGGATTTCACACGATTACAGTCCATGACAGAGGACAAGTTACAACATTATGAATACAAATAAAATTAACAAAATGTAAATGATTGTTGTGGAACTTCCGCCCCCGGTACGTTCTTGCACTTTGGCGCTTGACGCGTGTTCCCTCCATCCTCCTGCTGCTGCCCGTTTAGCATTCGAGCTAATCTCACTTAAATCTTCCTCATTTGGACATTTCAGAGAGCGAAACCCGCACTTTGTCCGTAGCGTTCCGCGTTTGGCAGCGCTCCATCCTCCGCCGTGAGCTGACGCGCCGCGCTGTCGTTGTGTTCGGTGCAGGGAGAAGACGGTGCACGGCGCAGGGATGGCGGAGGTCCCCAGGACATCCAGTGAGACGATCACGGAGACGGTGCAGACGACCACACCGCCGCCACCCCAACAGGTACCGGGACAGCCGCTCCGCGCGGTGCAGGTGGAGGTGCAGGTGGAGGCTGCACGGAAACATGTGCGCGTAAAGGGACGAGGCCGTGCGTAAAAGAGAAGGCTGCATGTCATGTTCACGCTTAATCCTGCGACATGACGCGCTGAAAATGCACATCAGCGGGCCTGTTCTAGAACTCTGTACTCATTTATGTCAATTAAATATCAGGCAACACCAATCTGCACGTCTATTAGATTAAAAAAAGACAATTAAACATTAAGAGAACAATGCCTAGTGGATATTTTCACTAGGACCACACAGGCCTGTCCTGGCACTGACATATTTTAGACTTAGGCAAACTTTATTGATCCACAAGGGGAATTATTTGGCTACGGCAGCTCACTCATCATTATAATATATTATGTATAAGAGATAAGATCAGACTTTATTGATCTCACAAAGGAGAAATTTACTTGCCACTGTAGCTCCAGGCAGAGACAGTTTGAACAAGAAAGAAAGTGCATGCAGCAAGAATAGAATTAAATAAGTAATAATAATAAGAAACAGTAACTAGGAGAGTATGGAAAAAGGATATTGCACATTTGGACTCTACAGTGGAGTTGTACAGTCTGATGGCGGTGGGGATGAAGGATTTGCAGTAGCGCTCCTTCTTGCACTGGGGGTGCCTCAGTCGGCTGCTGAAGGAGCTGCTCAGCTCCTCTACAGTCCGGTGCAGAGGGTGAGAGGTGTTTGTCCAGCCCCCTCCTCTCAGCCACCTCCTCTACACGGTCCAGAGGACAGCCCAGGACAGAGCTGGCCCTCCTGACCAGCTTATTCAGTCTCTTCCTGTCCCGTTCTGTGCTGCTCGGGGCCCAGCAGACGACAGCGTAGAGGAGAGCAGAGGCCACCACAGAGTCATAAAAAGTCTTGAGCAGAGGCCTGCTCACTCCAAAGGACCTCAGTCTCCTCAGGAGGTGGAGGCGACTTTGGCCCTTCTTGTACAGGGCGTCGGTGTTGTGGGACCAGTCCAGTTTATTGTTGAGGTGAACACCCAGGTACTTGAAACTGTCCACAGTCTCTATGTCCTGCCCCTGGATGTTCACCGGTGAGTGAGGTAGTGGTCTCCTAACAGCGTAAAAGAAAAAAAATAGATGGAATAGCAACCAAAGAGCTACAGACCTGTGTCAGATGAGACACACTTGTATACATAAAATATATATGTACAAATCAGATTTAAATAGAAAAGTAAGTGTCAAATATAAAATACAGTATCAAATCAGATGTACAGTACCAGCTGTGTACAGGTGTAGGGAGTGTTATATTATCTTAGAAACTTAGACAAACTTTATTGATCCACAAGGGGAATTATTTGGATACAGGATCTCGTCATAATATCATTTATAACAGAGTAACAAAAATAGATGGTACAGCAAAAAAGAGCAAGAGACGGGTGTCAAATGAGACATAATTATAAAAATAAATGTATATGTACAAGTCAAAATGATGAAGTGGACAGAGGCCATATTCATAAGAAATATTTTTTCTTCCTCGTTATCCCGAGATAACGAGATAATTTATTCGAGATCTCGAGAAAACAACTGAAACATTGTGACAGTCTGACTTCGGGGCGATTTCTCATTCTGAACAGACGCGTTTTTGGTCATTAGAATGTCTGGAATAATAATCGATCAGCTGATAAGGCAATACAGGGGGTCCTCGGGTTACGACGTAGATCCGTTCTTAAGACGCGTCGTAACCCGAATTTCGTCGTAAACCGGATTTTGCCTTTGATCTTCCAACCAAAGCACCAATAACCTTTCCATCTCAATAATTAGACCACTACACTGCTTGGTTATCACTGCCGCTTTCATAGGAGCAGATCAGAGCCCACATCAGGTACTTCCGCCCACATTGGGCACGCACACGAGGCTGTCTTCTTCTCCCTACAATCACAACAGAGCGTATTCTTACGCCGTGCGCCGCGCGCCGTTTGCGTTTGTTTACATCTCTTACCACGCTAAACCGCGTAAGACGGAATGACGCGTAATATATACATATTTTTTTTAATGGGGGCGCGTTCGTAACCACGAAACGTCGTAACCCGAGACCGTCGTAACCCGAGGACCCCCTGTATATTGATCAGGGGTTGACACAGGGGGAGATTGCATTACGTCTTTTAATTCGGGATCATTTCCAGATTAGTCGGCAGCACCTCCGCAGAAGACTGGCCCGGCTTCATCTTTACCGACACAGATACAGTGTTTTCTCCAGATCACGAAATAACAGTTTTGTTTTCTCGAGATCACAAATTAATTGTGTCGTTTTCTCGAGATCTCAAGTTAATTTTCTTGTTATTAAGGTGGAAAATAATCATTACGAACATGGCCTCTGTCGGCTTCCGTACAAAATAAAACTGAAAAATAAGTAATAAAATCAAATATAAGATCACAATTCTATACTATTTTACTGAAGATGCGTGAAAAGTCCCTCAGTCGTCCAGGTAGAATCCATGATCAAAGGAGAAGTTCAATTTGTCAACTGGACAAAGTTTGTTTGGTTGAAAACGTTTCGCCGCTCATCCGAGAGGCTTCGTCAGCTCTGGTTATTGTACTGGTTAGACCCTGCTTATATCTAGCTGCCGGGAGGCGTGTCTGATAATGACAAAAGCTCTGAAAACGATCCCCCCTAATCTGTCTCTTTGTTTTTCAAATTACTCTGACGGCTGTTTCGACCCCCTATTCAACGTCTAACGACCCTCTCCACCCCTCTGCCCTGGCTCTGTTTGACTGGTCTAAGAATCCCATTATAAATGGGAGACAAGTTGTGTCTCACTCCCCCATTTCTGTTTAATGACGGATTCTCTTTTTTGACAAAAATAGCCTCTTTAACTCCCCTCTCAAACCAGTTCTTTTCCCTGGCTAAGATCTGAACCTCACTGTCCTCAAAAGAATGGCCCGTGGCTTCTAGGTGAAGATGTACCGCAGACGCCGGTCCACTCTGGCACGCCCGTCTGTGTTGGTACATCCTCTTGTGAAGTGGCTGTTTTGTTTCTCCAGTGTAGCGCTCACTGCAGTCTTCACTACACTGAATGGAGTAGACCACATTGCTTTGTTTGTGGCTCGGTGTTTTGTCCTTTGGGTGGACCAGTTTTTGTCTTAAAGTGTTTGTGGGTTTGAAATAAACTGGAATTTCATATTGTCTGAAAATCCTCTGTAGTTTTTCCGAAACGCCGGCCAGGTACGGAATCGCTACCCCTTTCCTCCTGGGTTCGGATTCTCTGTTGTCTTGTTTCTTGCCCTTGTCTCTCTTGGTTTTGTTGACAGCCCATTTAGGATATCCACAAACAGAGAGGGCTTCCTGCACATGTTGTTCTTCTTTCTCCTTACCCTCTGTGCTTGTGGGAACCACTTGGGCCCTGTGTTGTAATGTCCGAATAACACCCAGTTTGTGCTGCAGTGGGTGGTGTGAATGGGGGAAATGGGGGAGTGAGACATAACTTGTCTCCCATTTATAATGGGATTCTTAGACCAGTCAAACAGAGCCAGGGCAGAGGGGTGGAGAGGGTCGTTAGACGTTGAATAGGGGGTCGAAACAGCCGTCAGAGTAATTTGAAAAACAAAGAGACAGATTAGGGGGGATCGTTTTCAGAGCTTTTGTCATTGTAGAACGCGCCTCCCGGCAGCTAGATATAAGCAGGGTCTAACCAGTACAATAACCAGAGCTAATGAAGCCTCTCGGATGAGCGGAGAAACGTTTTCAACCAAACAAACTTTGTCCAGTTGACAAATTGAACTTCTCCTTTGATCATATTTTACTGAACTACTCAACATTTGTGGACAGTGTGAGGTTGTTTCTGCGTCTTGACTCTTATTTTGCAGCTAAATTATGGCAAATGTTGTGATTCTAATACAAACTCCTGTTGAACCATGAGCTGTTTTCTGTTTCTGATTCTGTTAGAATGTTTCTGGATCAAAAACATCCCCAGAGTTGAGTTTTGTTTCATTCACATGTTTAACACACAAACCCTTCATATTTAACAGTTCTTCTTTTCCACCTCGTGATGTCATGTGTAATACAGGAAGTGCTTCACTGCGTTTTTAAACTCCGTACGCCTTCCCTGGAGCTGTCAAAAGGAGCTGTTAACTTCACCGCTTCATGACATCACAAGGTGGAGCAGAGCGTTTTGAGCTTTGGAGATGTAGACAGACGAATAATAAAAAGTTACTCAAACATGTGAATGAAACAAAACACAAGTCCAGGTCTGTTTTTGACGAGGAAACAACATTATCAACTAGTGCTGTCGGGAGATTAAAAAATTAATCTAATTAATTACAGGATTTGTAATTAATCTAATAAATCGCATTTTAGTACATTTTTAGGTGGTTTATTGTGCTCTCCCACACTGCAAAAAAGGTGTCAAACGTGCGTGAAAAAATATTTATAGTGGTACAGTGAAAAGACTGCAGACTTCCCCTTTAAGTCGTTCAGTCTTTGGCTCGCTCTTTCTCTCCGTGCACGTTACCTCCACTGTGAGTAAGACGAGACTGAGACCTGCAGAGTGCAGCTGTACACCCCCCCCCCCCCCTCCCACATTACAGAACATTCATTAAAGCTCATTTACACCATTCCACTATTACATGGTGAATATTTCTGGTGCCAAAAGGTGAGCACGTACAGAAGCTTTCACGCAACGTCAATAAATAGTCAGACCCTCCAGGAATTCACGATGTTGCGATTTGCAACTTCAACGCAACTTCAGCCAATCCCCGTGAATGCAGGGCGGTGTTGCAATTTTGACCAATCACCGCAACTTTCCCGCAATTTTTACTAATTTTGACCAATCATCGGCGACGTATTGAACGCCGACCAACTTCCTTCTGTGTAGGAGACATACCTGAGATGAGGTGCACGGTGCGTTTGTGTGTGTGTGCGGCAGAGGCGGTGGGTCACGTGAGTGTGGGTGTGTGCACGTATGGAAGTGTGTGCGTGTAAAAGCGCGCACTCACCTGTCACACAGAGGAGAGAGTCAGGGTTGGGGTGTAGCCGCAAACCATTCATCTTTCACATTTTTATGAGTTCCATTTCATCCTGCTGCGCTGTCATAGCTGTGTGCGCTCTTTTTGTAATAAATGCACAAAACATATCTGGATCTCAGCGTATCTGTCACCATAGCCTCCTCTTTGCGCGTCACAAATCTGCGAGCCACAGGACCCAACCTCATATTCTCGGCGGCTAAAAGGTTTGAGTTTGGAAGCCGCAACATTCTGCTTTACTTCCGTGTGACAAAACGAAACTGCGGCCGTGTCCCAGTTCCCAGAGCGCACAGCTCGGAGCGCGGCCCGAAGGGGGCTCAGACTGCAGTCAAGGAGGTGCACACTTGCTCAGCCCCGACTGCAGTCCGCGGACCGCTTAACGAGTGCGGTCTTCAGACCGCGTGTTAACTGCGCATGGGACAAAAAAAGAAGTGGGACAGCAGTCGTGGCGCCGGTGTACTGTCGAAATGTGTGACGCACATGTCCTTCGGGCCACGCTCCGAGCCGAGCACTCTGGGAACTGGGACACGGCTTCTAATGGCAAAGAAACATGTCTGCGGCGCCATTTGCCCACAAAAATAACAGCAAAAGACCGAAACAGTTCCCCTCCTAGTAGTCATTTATTTTGGATGTTGGTAAGGTTGTTTTAGGACCATATCTGTGATCTCTGTGTCTTTGTATTATTCTTTGTCAGTAATAACTCAGTATTCAAAATATTACTTTATATTACTATTATAAAGGGAAAATCACAACTATTTATCGCAACTTTCACTTCCTCCCGCAACAAAATCGCAACAAAAACCTTAAAAGCACCGCAACTTTCATCGCAACTTTTTGGAAAAGCTCCCGCAAATTCAGGCATTTTAGCCCGAAACAATCACAAAAAATGCCTGTGAAATCCTGGGGGGTCTGATTAATATACAAAAGCTTCAATACAAATCAGAGAGAATACAAATAATTGCCTGTGCAAATGACTCATGCCAGATCGCACCACGGGAGGAGGGAGGAGGCGGCAGCGCCAGGGTGAGTGAACCATCGGGTTTAGCGCCATTTGGATGGGCAAAACTGGCACTTCTAAGTGTGCACCTTTACTCGCGGCAGAACACGCTGGAGAGTTTATGGGGAGTTAGTTTATGGTTGATAATGAAAAGCCCCCCCCCCCCAAGGGAAAAAAAAACAAAAAAAAAAACACGACATTTACCACAAGCAGCCATGTTTAATTCTCACTATAGAGTGGTTCTCATTATTTTATTAACTTTCAAAAAAATATAAGTTATCATAACTTAAATAACATAAATAAAAATAATAAATAAACTCTACACATAAAAGTGGCAAAAATATAAACAATCAGATGTATAAACAGAACCATCGGCTGCTCGATTATGGAAAAAATCATCACGATTATCTCAGTCAATATTGAAATCACGATTATTCAAACGATTTTTTCAAAATCCCCTACCTACTAGAGTTGGGCGGTATCCAAATTTTGATACCGTTAAACCGTGTCCACATTTTCCCGGGGTATACGGTATTACCGTTGCTAAGGCTAAAAAAATGAATAAATAAATAATAATAAAAAACACTTGGTAGCACTACAGTGGAGTCGCCTCGCCAAATGGCAGCTGCACCTTTACCGTTCAGAAACAGAATAGCAGCATTACATAGGCCTAATGATACTGAAAACATAACAAAACATGTACAAAATTAGTAACTTTTATTAACAAATGTTTAAAGTGCAAATACAGCAGCCAACCGACGGGACGAAATAACAAATTGTCTGTGGGCTAAAGCTAACAAACCAACAGGAATCATTATCAGAAGCAGTGACTTTATAACCAAGTGCTTAACCAAGAACTGAGCAAAACCCGCATGGCAAAGCTGTAACAACACAGTTAAGAAGGTGAATTATGCACATTCACGAGTGCACTACACTCGCTCCTCCACAGTGCCGCTGTTATCTCTCAACGGGTAGGATGTTTCACCAGAACACCGCCACAGTCTGCATGCACGTTTTACACACAGCCTCGTTGAAATTTCCCGGCTCTCCCTTGTCATTTGGCCGAAATCCGAAATGCTGCCAAATTGCAGATGTTGTGTTTTTCTTTGGGACCAACTCAGCGTGGTCTGTCATGTTGTCCTGTTTTTCTCCTCCTTCTGAGCGGTAATGACACGTGACGACGCAACATCCAGGAACTTCATCGAACGTCATCTCTCCGATAGTAATATTAGTTTTAAACTGTAATAGTATTAAACAAACACAACCACACATACATAGGCGCTGGACAAAAACTCTTTATTTAGGCATTAAATTAATTATAGTTAATATTATATTAGGGCAAGATTTTTTTTTTTTTTTAATGACGGTAATGAATCTGATACCGTTGCTATTTTTAGATACCGCAGTATACCGTATTACCGTATTACCGCCCAACCCTAGCACACACACACACACACACACACACACACACACACACACACACACACACACACACACAAAGTTATCACACACAGCTATTCCTCACTTTCCTCACACAGATTTGTCCTCAGTATAATATAATATAATAAATATAACATATATAATTAATATAATTAATATAATTAATATAATTAATATAATATAATATAATATAATATAATAGCGCTAAAATAGAATAGTGATATGACAAACACACATTTCATGACATGACTTACCAAAAATAAAGATGAGATACTGTCCAGTAAATCCCAAAGAGCTCCCAGATGAAGTGTTGTCCGGGATAAGTCATTCACGTCGCCTCTATTGAAAATGCCGATCGCGTATCTCTACAAAGTCCCATGTAAAGTGTGTCTTTGTACGTTGTATTCATAGTAAATACCACGGAGGGTGAACGATCGATTTAAAAGTGATTAAATGTTGCGTTATACTAACTTCGTTTACTATTGTCTTCTGTAGTTTCCGTGTTGGTAGGAGCTATCATTGGTCAATTCCTCTTAGCAACTAGTGCCGTGACATTGGTCAAATCGTGGTAGTGTGAGCTGGACTCGCAGCCGGTGCACTGTCAGATTGAGATGCTTTGTCAGTTACCGGCCGCAGAGAGGGAGGGGGTGAATCCTCTCTCTATCTTCTCTTTCTTTCTCTCTTCCTTTCCTCTCGCGCCAGTGTATGCTCCAGCAGGTCTCTGTGCTGCGCATTGGCCCACGTGGAAGGGAATGGATTGCACGGGCGCTTGCAGCCAGAGGGGGTGCCAATTTGCCAATTTCCTACACAGTGATATGATAGATTTTTTTTTTTTCAAGCGCTCGGCATGGCGCCCCTCACGAAGTTGCGCCCTGGGCAATTGCCCCACTCGCCCCCCCCAAGAACCGCCTCTGCGTGCTCTCCCCGGGGACAATGCTCCATCACGTTTTTATAAATAAACTTGCCGTTTAAAGGCCCTGCACGCCAAATTTAAAATGCACATTGAGTTGCCGCTCATAATTAATTGCGTAAATTTTTATAATGCGTTAATTTGTGGTGTAATTAATTAATCTAATTGACAGCCTTATTATCAACATTACGTCCCAGTCGTTGGTGGGGATGTGAGCCTCTGGACTGGAAACCATTTTGTTCACTGAGGTCCAGAGGAAGAAAAACGATCTGACGAAGGCTTTTGGCTCAAACATTATTTAAAAATAAAAAAAGGCTTTTGAACATCGCCCCTCTGAGTGTGCTATGCTTTTTTTCCCCACTTTTATACAACTTTATATCATGAATCCATTTTGTGTGGTAAATTCGTTGTGTTGACGCAGCAGCAGCTAAACACACAGGGAAATAAACCGAGCGTGACCCTTTGCTCCATTTCACCACAGACGACGGCTCTGCTAATCATTAAACTTAATGAACCATTCATTTTAATATCTTAATTCTTTTTCTTCTTCTTTTTTGTTTCTAATGTAATAATCGTAATGATCCGCACCAAAGGTTTGTCAAGTCTTTTCTACTTTTCTGTTCAAAAATATCACAACAAATATTTGAGTGTGAAGTGAATCTTGTGATAATATTCCACTGTGAGGTTTGTGTGTTTCCTCCTGCCTGTAATATTACCTCATACCCTTTAAAGGTGCACTGCGCAGCTTTTCTTTTTCTGGTACGCCACCTGCGCGTTGCCATGGAGATGTTATTGCTTTACCTAGAATGTTCCATGGTATGACATGAGATTTAGATTTATTCTTTTATTGAACAGGGACAGTGCATATTATTACAGCAAAAATGCTCATTTCCGTCTGTCGTCCCTGGAGACGCCACAGCAAAAACAACAAAAACAAGAGACAACAGCAGCAGTTAAACATTAAAAGTGTCCAAAACTCTAGTTTTCCTTTAGCCTGTTTCAGGTGTGATTTAAAGTGTCCAGTGTTGGAGTCTCTCTTATTCACTGCACATGGATCGTATCGGATTCATGTGCACAGGCTCAGGATCGTATAGGGATTGGTTTCCCCAATCCGATTAGAACCCCTGGCTTAGGCCGATAGTAATCCTCTTGGTGCCGCCTTGTGCACAATATCGGATTGGCGTACTGCGGATGCGTGGGGATTTCACCCGGAAGTGGCAGGAGGCGCCGACGCCGTCATAAGTAGCGATTGTTGCCGGAAAAGTCAGACGAAATCATGGCTGCAAAGAAAGAATGCACAACACGTACACCAATGCTGCTCCGTCAAACTCCTCGAGCGACATCTTTGTAACCGCCACATAGTTTGTTGTGTTTTTATTGAGTCGCCATCACCAGGAAGTAGTTGGACGACAGCGCCACATAGTGTAGTGGAGCCGGCCAGGTCACTGACCATTATCTGATTACACGAGCTTCATGTGCACTGGGATCTATGGAGAGACCACCCGCCGAGTAACGGGATCAGATTTGGAGAAATCCAATCTGATCCTACCATGTGCACGCAGTGATTGATGATGGGAGAGAGTTCCAGAACTTAGAGCCTCTGACTGAGAGACACTTTGTCCCAATGTAGAGCGTCTGTGTGGACCTCACAGTTCCCCCGGGGTCTGCGTGGACCTCGCTGTTCCCCCGGGGTCTGCGTGGACCTCGCGGTTCCCCCGGGGTCTGTGTGGACCTCGCAGTTCCCCCGGGGTCTGTGTGGACCTCACGGTTCCCCCGGGGTCTGTGTGGACCTCACAGTTCCCCCGGGGTCTGTGTGGACCTCGCAGTTCCCCCGGGGTCTGCGTGGACCTCGCGGTTCCCCCGGGGTCTGCGTGGACCTCGCGGTTCCCCCGGGGTCTGCGTGGACCTCGCGGTTCCCCCGGGGTCTGCGTGGACCTCGCGGTTCCCCCGGGGTCTGCGTGGACCTCACAGTTCCCCCGGGGTCTGTGTGGGTCTTTGTTTTAATAAAATCCTGTAACGGAGGAGGAGCAAAACTTTATATATAAAACATCCAGATTTGAAATTAATAAAAAAATAAAATAAAATTAAGCAAGTTGTACTAATCTAAAATCAATAATTTATGTCTTATTGATACCAGTATCTTATTATTTTTGGCCGTGTGTGATCCCAGCTCCCACAGATGAGCGCTGCCGTTGTGTCCTTGGGCAAGACACTTAACCCCACCTCACCCCCAGTGTCTGTAGACACTGGTAGCCCCCATGGCAGAAGAACATCAGGCCTGTTGTGACGTGAGCCGTCCTCCCGTGGACCCACCACCCGCAGGAGGATTCATGGGGGCTGGTGCATTGTGTTCTGGGCAGTACATCTGCTTGGACTGCTGCCCCCGTGACCCAGAAAGGTAAAAGCAGAAGAAGATGGATG
Source organism: Paratrypauchen microcephalus (assembly GCA_036785185.1). Taxonomy (NCBI): domain Eukaryota; kingdom Metazoa; phylum Chordata; class Actinopteri; order Gobiiformes; family Gobiidae; genus Paratrypauchen; species Paratrypauchen microcephalus. Next base: position 3,087,555 of record JAVJIX010000110.1, on the reverse strand, counting down.
GTAATAAATTCCTAAATATTCATCCATCCATCATCTTCTGCTTTTCCATTTCTGGGTCGCGGGGGCAGCAGTCCAAGCAGATGTACTGCCCAGAACACAACGCACCAGCCCCCATGAATCCTCCCGCGGGTGGTGGGTCCACAGGAAGAATTTATTACCATTTAAAAAATCTATTTACTCTGTGTTTGTGTAATATAATGTGACATGTGAGCTGCTTTGTCCCAGTCATTTCCCTTGTGGATCAATAAAGTCTAACATTTCATCTACTATTTATTCATTAAAGGTGTTTCTGCTGCTAAACTACTCCACAGATCTGAACTGTCATGTACCGTAGTGTGTTTAATCTATATTGTGGAACATTTTCCGCGGAGACGAGCAGGTACAAACAGACGTCGATGAAAATGTTGTAATATTATTTGTAGATCCGCTCCTGAAAATGGTTCTGACGTTGGTTTTGATTGTCTGGACTGAAAGTTTTGGCGCTGGTGTTGCAGGAGGGCCGGAGTCTGACCATCAAACTGAGGAAGAGGAAGACGGAGAAGAAGGTGGAGTGGTCCAGTGACACGGTGGACAACGAGCACCTGGGGAGGAGGTCTTCAAAGTGTAAGTACAAAAGTGAACGTACCTGTACTTTTAAAAACTTTACAGTGGATCCTTTTTACCTTCACTACATTTGAGAGCAGGTGTCTGATTTTTACTCCACTACGTTTTAGATCTGGACTGAGAAGTCAAAAGTACTTTTCTTTATGGTTTGAGACCTGCTGAAATGGCTGAGACTCATTTTTAGCACATTTATTTTGAGTTATTGGGGTAAATTTGAGCAAACCAAACACAAAAACAGCTAGAAATGTTTAAGAAATCATTGGAATCACTTAAAATCTGCAGAATTCTTTATCAAAATCACTACATTTCATTCTTAAAATCTGCAAAACACTTAATTTTTACTCTTAAATATAAGGTATTTCATATTTTTATTTAAGTTGATTTTTTTTTTTAAACTTTCACTTGAGTTTTTGCCTTTGTATTTGTACTTTTACTTAAACAAAATTAAGTACTTCATCTGCCGTTGGTCATTTTGAGGATTTGAAATCCAGACGCAGCTAACAGTCGCCTCTGTGCACGATGGCGCCCCCCAGTGTTCGCCTCACTACTTCCTGTCCGGTCGTATTTCTGCGTAGCCTGAGCGGCCGGTCCCTTCTACACAAACACTATTCACACCCACGTCACAAACCAGGAAGACATTTGGAAACATGTGATGAGTATTCCGACTCTGGACTCACCAACCGACTGAAGTAAACGTGATCAGTGGTAAAGTGAAGACGTATGTGCGGTTTGGAATCGTCCCTCGTCTCTTCTAATCGCACGGACCCACTTGGAGTTCTGCGTCGGCGGGGAAATGATGAAAACTGAGGTACGGTTGGAATCGTGGATTAGCCGAACGTAACGGAACGCTACGATGACGTGGAGATGAAGAAAACTGGGACATTTTCAAAGTTTTTCTGGATTTTGTCAGGTTTACTACAGCAAACATACAAAGCCCGCTGGAAGTCGTCATCAGGCCTGGACTGGTAATCGAGCATACCAGGCATTTTCCCGGTGGGCTGACAGTCCTAGGGGCCAATGCTGTTTTTTTTGTTTTTTAAGGCTTAATTTCCATAGGAATTTGGCCTGGGGTGCCAGCCAACGTGCTCCTGACCTTGTGTGCAAGATGCATTTTAGGTCGTTTTCACACCTTGTTTGGTTCGTTTAAAATGAACCAGAGTTCGTTTGTTCCTTTGATTCGGACCTTTTGTTCTGGTGTGAATAAAAACCAAAAGTCTCGATTCGGAGCAAACAAGAGAACTGAGACCACCTAAAAAGCTCGGTCTCTGCACGGTTCCATTTGAACTCTGGTGCGGTTGGTTTGAGGTGAGAATGCAGACCGGACTCCATCCGACACAAGTTGGCTTTTTGTACTTAACGAGCTCCTGTCGTATGTCGAGCATTATGGGAAACCGAGGCTGAAGAAACGAAACGAAACTTACGAGTCTTACTTACGTTTTGTGTGAAGAGCAAGAGTCAGAACTTGATGCTCACATGAGTTCTGTCCTCCGTAGTCGTCTTGTCCTGTGTCTTCATCGTTTGTAAATTGATTGTAAAATAGTGTAAACCTCACGATGCTGCTCAAACATTTGTGCGAACTGTAAAAACTGAGTAAACCATATCGCTAAGGTTAGATTGAAAACAGCACTTAACACCGTTATTCTCCTCCTTCTGTGTTTGGACACGGCTCATTTCTGTCCAATGTCTGAGCGACCTCAGCACATGTGGTTTTGTTTATAGATGTTGGTTCACTTGGGGAAAAACTGCAGTGTGAAAGCGGGGGAAAAAAAAAAAAAAAGTGGTCCGGACCAAAGCAAGTGAACTATTGGACTTTACTGGTGTGAAAACGACCTTTTAACCCCTTACAGTGGAGGGCCTTTTTTGAGCAATTGTCCCTAAAAGGACCTCTCCAAATTAAAATCATTCCTGTTATTGAAGTATATGGATTATATACAAATGTTTGGTCTCTGTGTAAAGGGAACATTCTCTAGTTTTACCCTCAGCATTTACATTCACTCCAAATGTGATTGGAAAAAAGTTACACACCTTGGAACACCAAATAAAAAGTGTTTTTTTTTATCCTCGCCTAATTTTTTTCTAAATATAAAAGGTGTCTATAGCTGCTGTTCATAGCTGAGGCCTAAAATACACTATCTTTCAATACAATAAGTTGTTGACCACTCAAATTTCAAATTGGGAATCAATAGCTGTAAAAATAAACTTTTTACTCCACTTTTTGTTATACTTTGTCCAGGCGTTTTATACAGGGATCATGCCTTTATCCAAACCTATCTGTAAAGATTTGTATGGATGCGTGAGTCAATTATCACACAATGCGTACCTCGACCGTAGTTTATTTACAGAGAACTTTTGCTGGCGCCCCGTACACGACATTAAAAGAATTGCATGAGAGCATTTAGACCAGATCACGTGGTGTGAGTACGGTGGCTAGTAACGAACAAACAATGCAGATAATCATTTACCAAATGATCTACATCCCTTCTTTTTAGCCATCAACATTTAAAGGGAACTAAAATTAAGTTAACAAAACAGAATACTTTCCAATCACCACTGATCCACCACTGACTCCTGACACAACTTTAACATAAAATGAAATGAGCATTATACACATTAACATTGAACATCGTCTGAATCACATTGAACATAACTTTTTTTTTTTTTTTTTTTTTACAAATATTTTGGGTTTGGCTTGCAGGTGCGGCCAGAACGTGTAGTGTATGATCCGCTGTTCTGGATGGAGGGCTGCTCAGATGGTTCAGTTATGGGAGGAGGCGGGTGTTGTGGACTTGTGGTGTTTGGCTCCGGTGTGTGGGGTGTGTGCATTGTGGCTTCCACTGGGGAGCTGGCATCCTGGCACCCTGGGTTGTAGGGCTGGAGCTGTGGTGGCGGTGGCTCCGCCACGGGGAGGATGTGGCGACGATTTCTCCTGTAGGTCTTTCCATTGGCCTGGACGATGTAGGATCGTGGCTCCCTGCTCACCGCTGTCACAGTCCCAAGCTTGTCGTAGCCTTTTTCCGTTTGCATGCGGACAACTTGTCCCTCTTGTAAGGGCTGTAATGGGTGGCTCGACTTGTCATAATGACGTTTCAGCGTCAGCCTTTTGTTGAGAAGCTGGTTGCAGATTTGCCTGGCATTCTTTGTAGCAGGCTGTAACAGCTTGCTACTAACAGGAATGCCAGCACGAGTTTGTCTGGACATGAGACGTTCAGCAGGGGAGCCCAGGGTTGTGTCACGGGGGATGTTTCTCAGGTTCAGCAGGTTAAGAAAAACATCAGTCCCATCCCTGTGTGATTTCTCCATGAGCTGTTTGGCACTGCGTACAGCCCTTTCGGCAAGCCCGTTTGATTGTGGGAACTCTGGGCTACTTGTGGAGTGAGTGAAGTCCCATTGTTTTGCAAACTCTTGGAACTGCTGACTGATGTATTGTCTGCCATTGTCGGTTAGGAGTGTGTGTGGTGTGCCGTGTACAGAAAAATGTCTCTTTAGCTTCGAGATGACTGCAGCTGAGGTCATATCACGGAGGAGGTCGATCTCGAACCAGGCAGAGTAAGAATCAACAAGGACTTGGTAGTGTTTCCCGCGCCAGTCGAAAATGTCAGCAGCTACTGTAGACCAAGGGAGGTCTGGAACGGGGTGGAGCTTGAGTGGTTCTTTTTGCTGATGTGCCTTGGTGCTATTGCACACCGCGCATGAGAGCAACTCCTCTGTTATGTCTTTAGACATTTCTGGCCAAAAGACGACACTTCTGGCTCTACGCTTAGTCGCGTCAATACCTGGGTGGCCTTTGTGGACAATGCTAATGTATTCTCTGTGCAGGGAATGGGGAATGACTGCTTTGTGGCCTTTCATGACGACGCCGTCATCCACGCTGAGCTCGTCCCTATAAGGAAAGAAGGGCACGATGGCGGGTTGGAGCTGGCCTTCCGCTGCGGGGCCATCCTCGTTGAATGACTGAGCTGAGGGCTTGTAGAACATCGTCCTGCGCTGTGTGACTTTTCAGTTCCTCTAGACGGGCTGTGGAAATACAACCCACAGTCATGACTTCAAAGTCAGTGTGTTCAGATTGGCTCTTTGTGGTCTTTGGGCATGGAGCTCTGGAAAGAGTGTCTGCGAGATACATGTGTTTGCCCTTTTTGTAGACCAGGTTGACGTCGTAGCTCTGCAGCTGAAGTAACATCCTCTGGAGGCGGGGAGGGGCGAGGTGGATGGGCTTTTTATTATAGTCACCAAGGGTTGGTGGTCGGTTTCCACGATGGTGGGCTTTCCGTAAACGTAGTCTCTGAATTTAGTGCAAGCAAACACCACAGCTAATAGCTCCTTTTCTATTTGGGCGTACCGTGTCTCTGTGTCTGTGAGAGCACGTGACGCGAAGGCAATTGGTCTGCCATTTTGCAAACATGCAGCTCCTAGTCCATGGCACGATGCATCACATGTGAGTGTAACTGGCTCTTTGACATCGTAATATGCCAGGACTGGTGGGCTGGACAGACATGCTTTTAGGCGGTCAAAGGCCTCTTGGTGCTGCTGGAACCAACACCATGCGGTGTCCTTGTGAGTGAGCTGTCTAAGGGGCGCTGCAATGTCACTAAGGTTCTGGATGTACTTGCCAAGGTAGTTCACCATACCAAGGAATCGTTGTAAAGATGTGACGTCCGTGGGGACCGGCATTGTGTTGATAGCTGCTGTTTTAGTGGGGTCTGCCCTGAGGCCTTCACTTGTGAAAATGTGTCCTACATAGGTCACTTGGTCCAAACGGAATTTGCATTTGTCTGGGTTTAGCCTGAGGTTGACCTCTCTGGCACGTTCCAGCACTTTCTTTAAGTTGGCATCATGCGTAGCAACGTCACGGCCTCCGATGATGATGTCATCGACAATAATCGAGCATGGATAGCCCGCGAACAGCTGTTCCATAGAGCGCTGGAACACCTCACTTGCGGAGTTGATGCCAAAAGGCATGCGTAGAAATCTGAAGCGCCCAAACGGGGTGCTGAATGTGGTCAGCATTGAAGATTTCTTGTCAAGGCGTATCTGCCAGAATGAATTTTTTGCATCCAAAACAGAGAACACTGTTGCTCCAGACATCTGTGCTGCCACTTCTTCGACGCTACGCATTGGGTGGTGGGGCCTCTTCAGTGCTGTGTTAAGGTCTTTTGGGTTGATGCACAGCCTGATCTCGCACTTGTCCTTCTTGTGTGCTGCTACCATGGAAGATACCCAGTCGGTTGGCTCCGTCACTGGTGTTATGACGCCAATGCTTTGCATGCGTTCAAGCTCGCCTCTGACTCTCTCTTGCATTGCAACAGGGACACGGTGGGCTGGGCGGACTACAGGCTGTACGTTGGGATTCAGTGTCATGGAGTATGTGACTGGAAGTTCTCCTAGCTCGTCACTGAACAGGTCTTTATATTGGGCTAGTACCTGTGAGCTGAAGTCAGTGTTGCTCTCCACGCTGACCTGGTGGACGTCGGGACTCATTTTTACGATGCCCATGTTCTTGCATGCCCGGAATCCTAGCAGTGGTTGTACCTCTCTGTCGACCACAAAGAAGGGCAATGGATGGCACTGCTCCTTTACGCGGCATGGCAGTGTGGCTATGCCACTGGTTTCGATTCTGGTGCCTCCATAAGCAACAAGGCTAACAGTTCTCCTTTGCTTGACAAGTTGTTCCCCGCTACTCACTCTTTTGAAAGTCTTTAGTGACATCACATTACATTTTGCTCCTGTGTCAACTTTCATTTCAATGTGCTTGTTATTTATGTTCACCGTGATGAATCCTTCATCCTTTTCAGTTGCTTCAAAATGAATACAATCCACTTGACTGACGATCTCAATGCCATCCACATAAAATGTTTCATCATCGAGTATTGAGTCCTCCACTTCTACATCGTTCACAGACCGTCTCGTGGCCCTGCCTAGCTGGCTCCGTGATTTAGACTTGCAACACTGTCTGTAGTGATTCAGCTTTTTGCAACTGTGACACTGTTTTCCGAACGCAGGACAGCAGTCCCGCCTGGCCACGTGGCTGCCTCCGCAATTAGAGCAGTTTGTAATGGTCTGTGGAGCGGACTGGGGCTTTGGCTTGACCTGAGTGTTTGGGGCTGGTTTGACTGCATCAACACTAGTACTTGGCGTTGCTAGTGTTTTACTACTTTCCTCGGTCATCTCATGAATGCGAGCAATTGAGATGGCTTTGGCTAGAGTTAGCTCGCTATCTCTCAACAGAGCTTTCCTTAAAGTGTCACTGGTAACACCACAAACAATGCGGTCACAGATTAGCTCATCCGTTATTTCTCCAAAATGGCAACATTTGGCCTTTATTCTTAGGTCGCTAATAAATGATTCGATGGTCTCACCTTGTCTCTGATTTCTTGTGTGAAACTTGTGCCTTTCCATCGTTCTGTTGTTTTGTGGGTTACAGATTTCACTAAACTTACTCTTTAAGCACTCGGGATCTTCTCTCGATTCCTCCGGGGCATAGACGAACGAACGCTCCCTTTCGATGGCCTCTGGCCCGGCGATGTTGAGGAGAATGTAAGCCCTGGTTTTAGCTGACTTGTCGGAGTGTGCTGCAGCTATAAAAATGTCGTACTCCCGTTCAAAAGCACGCCAATTCTCCGCGATATTTTCATTGAAGACAAGAGGCTCGGGTCTGCGGAATCCGTCCGTCATTATGAGGAAAACAGTGGCTGTCGTTGTGCAGTGAATCCGTTGCGTTTCAACACAGTTTAGTGCGGCGAGAGAAAAAAATTATATGGAAAAGATAAAAGTTGTCTGCAGGCGAGAAGTTCGGTCTAGCTTCTGACACCATGTAAAGATTTGTATGGATGCGTGAGTCAATTATCACACAATGCGTACCTCGACCGTAGTTTATTTACAGAGAACTTTTGCTGGCGCCCCGTACACGACATTAAAAGAATTGCATGAGAGCATTTAGACCAGATCACGTGGTGTGAGTACGGTGGCTAGTAACGAACAAACAATGCAGATAATCATTTACCAAATGATCTACACTATCCAAACCTATCCAAATTGGAAACATTTAGAAAACGTTTAATAACTTTTGACTCATTCATCCTACAGACATCATTGAGGGCTCTACTGAAAGCTTACAACTAGAGGAATCCATTTCTGCACACAAGGTCACTCTATTATGTCCCTGAGAATTACATTCTATAAAAAAGTGTTTTTTTCTATCAAAAATAGACCAAACACGTGTTGAAAATGAAAATATGTATTGAAAAATTCTATAACACTGCACACTGTATACATTTTCAAAAAACCATGGACACTAAACGTTCCACACATATTTACAGGTATTTACACACTAAGAGTCTGGTGTGTTCCACTGACTGTAGCAGTCCCTTGTTTGAATAAAGCAGAGTGCAGTGTCACAGGTAGAACATTTTACAGCTGTCTTTGACTGACATCTTCTACACTTCAGCCTGCCATTTGTGCGCTCACCACTGCTGCCCATCCGTTCTTTGTTGCTCCGGTCGTGGTAGGGCTCCTTATCTGCAGTTGGGCTTTATTGGTACACAGTGATGACACTAGTAAGAAAAACACAAAAATATAACAGGAAATAAGCTCAAAATATGCTTTCTAAAATGTTATTTTCAAAGATCAAAGTCAGCTTTATTGTCAATTCTCCCATATGTGTTCAACAGTGAATCGAAATGTTGTTTCTCTCTGGCCAAGTAGTGCAAAAACAGTGTACAAAATACAATAAAGACAAAACTAAAACTATCTAAGACAGAAATCTAAATCTAAAAACTAAAATCTATTCTTATTTATTTTCTTATTTATTTTATCTAAACACCCAATAAATAATAATAGGTCTATTTTACAAAAAGGTGATCTAAATGCACACAAAAAAATCTAATGTTTGTTTTATTTTTATTCAAATACTACATCAAATACATAATAAAATGATACTTACACATCCAGAAGTACATCCTTCATAAACAACGCCTCCTCCACACAGGCCATATGTTTCCTGATTCTCTCTCTCCGACTGCTCCAGAGCTGAAATCTGCAGCCTCCAAACTTAAATATTTTCTCTTTCCAGTCCTTTTAGCCATATTTTCAATCAAGGAAACTCAAATCAACAGCAAAGGCGCAAGACGCATGGCGCTGTGCGTAAATTACGCACAGTTTACACACGGACCGCAATTTCGCGTTACGCAGCTGTTTCACGTGGAGCTTGTTGTGAAAGGCCTAACAAACTATATGTCTCCCTGTTCAGCTCCTGATTGGCTGTTCGCCTGAACTGTCAATCATCCTGTGTAACCTAACTTGTTGACTCAGCAAGCGTGAACGTCGTACTTGATTTTTACCGGAGCGTCACCCATGATTGGACCTTTATGGCTCTAGACCAGCCCACGCTGCGTCTTTATGGATAATCTAAGTGTCAATCTAAAGTTTACCCTTATGTTTAGCTGCTGCTAGCGCGGTTTTAGTGAGAAAAGTTATATTTGGCTTGATTTAGGCTAAAGAAGTGGGAAAAAAACACTGGCGCTTATGTAAGTTGGGAAGACTTTCGCTGTCGTATTGGATCTAACACGTGCTTTGGACTAAATTGTTTTACTGGATTTTATTCGCTGGATCCTTATGGACAAATTGATACCAAGCTTATCGTGAAATACAGATGTCTGACCTGTCCAGAGCCTTCAAAGGTAAGCGTAGTAACAAACCTCGTTTTGTTCTTTTCAAGTTCAAGTTCAAAGTTCAAAGTCAGCTTTATTGTCAATTCTGCCATATGTGTTCAACATACAGTGAATCGAAATTTCGTTTCTCTCTGGCCAAGTAGTGCAAAAAGACAGTGTACAAAATACAATATGAAGACAAAACACAACAAAAACTATCTAAGACAGAGATCTAAAGTTAAAACTAAAGTCTACGGTCTAAAATCTTAAAACAGTGCAACATAATAAATAAACTATACTATATACAGATTTCCAAAGTGTGCAGTGTGCATCAAAAATGTGCAATGGAAGATACAGCAGTGACTTGGTCATGTGCAGTAGAATGTGCATAGGAGTTAAGATAAATAAAAATAAATGTGCAACAGTAGTAATTCTAGTGCAACAGGAGTAAACAACAGTACTAAAAATTCCAGTAGTAAATGTGCAATAACAGTAGTAAACAGCAGTGCAACGGGGGTAAAAATCAATAACAGGAGTAAACAACAGTACTAAAAATTCCAGTAGTAAATGTAAGTGTGCAATAACAGTAGTAAACAGCAGTGCAACGGGGGTAAAAATCAATAACAGGAGTAAACAACAGTACTAAGAATTCCAGTAGTAAATGTAAGTGTGCAATAACAGTAGTAAACAGCAGTGCAACAGGAGTAAAATCCAGTAGTAAATGTAAATGTGCAACAGTGCAACAGTCGTCCTTAGCAGCAGTTTTTTAAAGTGTCTAGAGTGATATGTCTTTTATGGAATACAGGTTATGCCAATATGGGGGGTAGGGGGTGGGAGATGGGTAAGGTGGGAGTTCGGGTGTGAGTTCAGCCTCCTGACAGCCTGGTGGATGAAGCTGTTTGAAAGCCTGGTGGAGTGGGCCCGGAGACTCCGGTACCTTCTCCCCGAGGGCAGGAGGCTGAACAGGCTATGTGCGGGGTGGCTCGGGTCACCCACAATGCTGGACGCTCTGCGGGTGAGCCGGGTGTTAAAAATGTCTAGGAGAGAGGGGAGAGAGACACCAGCGATCCTCCCAGCTGCATTCACTATGCGCTGCAGAGCTTTCCTGTTCTGTTCAGTGCAGCTCCCGTACCACACAGTGATGCAGCTGGTCAGGACGCTCTCAATGGTGCCTCGGTAGAAGGTGGTCATAATGGGTGGAGGGGCTCCAGCTCTCCTCAGTTTGCGGAGGAAATAGAGGCGCTTCTGAGCCCTCTTTGCCAGTGATACAGTATTCACTGTCCAGGAGAGGTCCTCACTGATGTGCACCCCCAGGAATTTGGTGCTGCTCACCCTCTCTACAGCAGCACCATTGATGGACAGTGGGGGTGCTGGGTGGGGCCTCTCCGGGAGTCAATAACAATCTCCTTGGTCTTTTCAACATTAAGAAGGAGATTGTTATTGCTGCACCACTGGGTCAGAAGGCTCACCTCACTCCTGTAGTTTGTCTCATCGTTATTAGAGATGAGACCCACTCACAGTCGTATCGTCCGCAAACTTCACTATGTGATTGGTGCTGAACGCTGGTGAGCAGTCGTGGGTCAGCAGAGTGAAGAGCATCGGACTGAGCACACAGCCCTGGGGGGCTCCTGTGCTCAGTCTAATGCAGCTTGAGGTGTTTCTGCCGACCCGCACTGCCTGTGGCCTCTCACTGAGGAAGTCCAGCAGCCAATTACAGAGTGAGGTCTGAAGCCCCAGGTGGTCTAGTTTGATAATGAGCTGCTGTGGGATTATAGTGTTGAATGCTGAACTGAAATCTATGAACAGCATTCTCACATATGAGTCTTTATTGTCTAGGTGGGTGAGAGCCGGGTGAAGTGCAGAACAGATTGCATCCTCGGTAGAGCGGTTGGCCCGGTATGCAAACTGGTATGGGTCTAGGGTGGGGGGGGGGGGTGGATTTGATGTGTGCCATGACGAGCCGTTCAAAGCACTTCATGATGATGGGGGTCAGTGCAACAGGGCGATAGTCATTAAAAGTGGCCGGAGTGGGCTTCTTTGGCACGGGAACGATGGTAGTGGTTTTGAAGCAGGAGGGAACCACAGCCTGGCTCAGAGAAGCATTAAAGATGTCTGTGAGGACATCCTTGAGCTCCTCTGCACAGTCTTTCAACACACGACCAGGAATGTTGTCGGGCCTGCAGCCTTGCGGGTGTTGATCCTGGAGAGTGTCCTCTTCACGCTGGCTGCAGACACACACAGGGGCTGGTCGTGGGGAGGTGGTGGAGTTTTTTGGGGCCGGGTGTCATTTCCTGCCTCAAACCGTGCAAAGAAGCTGTTGAGGTCATTGAGCAGGGTGATATTATTGTCACAGGTCTGTGGCAAGGGTTTGTAGTCCGTGATGTTCTGGATGCCCTGCCACAGACTCCGTGTGTCCCTGCTGTCTCTAAAGTGTCCGGTTATTTTCTGTGTGTATCTGTGTTTGGCTTTCCTGATGCCACGGGACAGGTTGGCTCTTGCTGCCCTCAGATGGGGGACATCCCCAGCTCTGAAGGCAGCGTTCCTGGCTCTCAACAGCCTGTGAACCTCCCCTGTCAGCCATGGCTTCTGGTTAGCCCTGGTGGTGATGGTTTTTGTGTGTGTGACATCACCAATGCATTTGGTGATGTAGGAGGTCACAGTGTCTGCGTACTCCTCAATGTCAGTGTGATTGTTGTATGTGGCGGCCTGTTTGAACACTGCCCAGTCTGTTGTACCGAGGCAGTGCTGTAGTGCAGACGAGGCCCCCTCTGGCCACACCTGGATCTGCTTCAGAGCCGGCCTAGAGACCCTTACACGGGGTCTGTATGCCGGTCTGAGCACAACAGAGATGTGGTCAGAGAGGCCTATGTGGGGGAGGGGGTAAGCCTTGTAAGCTCCCTTGTGTGTAGTGTAAACCATGTCCAAAATGTTGTTTCCCCTGGTTGGGAAATCAACATGCTGATGCATTTGTGGCATGACAGTTTTGAGGTCTGCATGATTGAAATCCCCGGCAAGGATAAAAAATCCGTCCGGGTGAGCAGTCTGTTGCTCGCTAATAGAGTTATACAGCTCATACAGTGCCTCCCTCCTATCAGTATAAAAGCCCCATGTGCTCGGGGAGTGATTGTTGTGCAGGGAAATGAATTGCATAGTCAAAAAGAGGAGACTGTAAGGTTTCATTTGATGTGTAGAGTGTCATGATGCACGTTCGGGAATGTTTGCTCTTATATGGAAAAAAAAAACGTGAAAGGGACCGTGCACGGGCCGGTCACAGCGTAAGAAGTTAATAAACCGTTGAATTTGTAGTTACTGTGAGTTTCTGGTGGTTTGTGGGAGCTGGATTTTTTCCTTTAAATGTTGCGCCCTGGTTTCCCCTCAGCCAAGACGTAACAATAGTCAAATACTTTGCTTCGGGAAACACAAACATAAATGAGTCCGTTGTGCTCTGCTAATTATGAGGGGCCGGTCTAAACCAAAAATGCCAGGGCCGTTTTTTTGCTCCAGTCCAGCCCTGGTCATCGTCGCATGTTTCCAAACATCTTCCTGGTTTGTGACGTAAGCGTGAATAGAAAAGAATTCTGGGCGCTTCCCCCTGGAGGAGCTGGAGGAAGTGTCCGGGGTGAGGGAAGTCTGGGAGTCCCTGCTTAGACTGTTGCCCCGGTGACCCGGCCCCGGATAAGTGGAAGAAAATGGATGGATGGAGGGCCCGTCAAATATGCTCTTCTCCATGGAGATGTTATTGCTTTGTCTGGAATGTTCCACAGTATGGCATTAAACCTTTCTTTCTACACAGAGACCGAACCGGACCAAGTTCCAGGTCAGATCTGTGGAGAGGCGACTCCGCTCAGTCAGAATGTTTGTTTTTTTTAAGTATTTTTTGAGCTATAAAACCACCTGTAATTGAATAAATGTAAAGTAGAACTGTTTAATGTCACACTGTGGAACATTCCAGGCAGAGGAATGACGTCTCCATAGAAACCAAGCAGGTGATGGACCCCTCCACCATGCATCTTTAAAAACAACACCACAAACTTAACTTACGGGGGTTTTATTGCTCAGAGAACGCGCACAGCTACAGCCAGCGGGCGCTCCTCTCCACAGATCTGACCCGTATGTTAGTCTAATGGCATCTCCTGCTTGTTTCCATGGAGACGGTTAAGTTAAGACAAGAACGTAGGCTGTCCCTCCACCAGAAAAGTCACATAATGCACCTTTACGTATTCTACATATAAAAATAAACAGGGTTGTCTTTATTTTTAATGAATTTGAATTTCATTTGGTTGTTTTTTTAAAATGTTTTTTACGATTTTAATAAAAGTGACGCTAGTTTGAGACACGGTGAGCTGTGTACAAAGCCTGTTCTGTTGTTTTTGAAATGTTTTTTCTGTTTTTTGGTTTTATTCTCTCCGTCTTTTCATTTGCAGCTGGAGTTATATTTTTAGTTTATCCACACAGCAGCTATTTTAGTCCTTCTGTGATCACAATCTGACAAAGTTTATTCTGGCTTTTTCTTTCAACGGATGTGACTCGTCTCTTTTGAAACATTCCTTAAAGTTAAAGGTGCGTTGTGTAACTTTTCTGGTATAAAAACAAAGAAGAATTGTATAATAAATTGTAAATAAGTAGCAGAAATGGCAATAGACTGAAGTTAATTAAGGCAAATATCTTGATGGAAGCTGTAAATATTTGTGAAGCCATTGATCGACGCTTTGTTCACCTTTTTTAAATGCCTCAAAAGTGAAATAAATCCACTGAGAACGATCCAAGTGCAGCTAAAGACTCTTTACTGAGTCTTCACCTATAGCTGAGGTCAAATAAAACGTAAAAAAGGAGAATTAAAAGGAAGTAAAAGGCGAAAGGAGGTCAAAAAACCGTCCACTCCACACTCCCAAGGTGCACCTGCGCTCGTCTTCAATAAGGAGCCAAAAATAAACATTACTTAGGTAAAACGTACGATTCACATTAGCAATAATTAACTGAAAGAAATAATTTTTAAGCAAATAATCACCAAATAGTCCAGTTAAGCATAAAGAAGTCATGGATTTTAAGTCAATATTAAACCAAACAAAATGGGAATACAGTGGAACCTCACCTTACGAAAGACCCAACAAGTTACGAAACGCCTTCACGGTAAATTTTGGTCTCGAGATACGAAAGAAAATTCAAGTTAAGAAACGCGAAATCTCAAAAATTGAAATAATGCGCGCTCAGCCACACACATTATACGCTTTTCTCAGACTGGATTTAAACTTTTCTCACATTTGTCTCTCGTTTAAACACTCAAACTTTCATAGATTTTCATCAAAATTATTAATAGTGAAGTGTGGGGGGAAGAGTGCGCTCTGACACGTGTGTGATAGCGGAGCATGACCCGGCGCGGGGCTGCCAGCCTCTCCTCGTGCCTCTCCTCTCGGGACGGCACGCAGTCCGAGCGCATGAACGAACGCAGGCAAGAGCTGCGGTGGTTTAATCCTGGTTTAGAGGAGGCACGGTTTGAGCACGGGTCTCGTGCTCGCAGCCCCGCGCCGGGTCATGCTGCGCTATCACACGTGTCCGCCCTTCCCCCCACGCACGCAGTCACTGCTCGCCTCAGCCGTGACTCGTGAGGTCCACCGGTGCTGCTGCTAATAGCAGAGCTAGCACGAAACCAGGAAATAGACCTGCCCGCAGCGCTTTAATCCACCTGGTCTAGTCCTGGTTTAGTCCTGGTCTAGTCCTGGTCCAGTCCAGGTATAGACCTTGTTTAGACCTGGTTTAGTCCATGTTTAGTCCTGGTCTACAGTCTCTTAGCCAATCAGGACGCAGAACACAGTGTTACACTATAAAAAAAAGTTACACTAAAAAAAAACTTGGATCGGGGCCTTGGAACGGATCAGGCCTTTTCCATTGAAATAGCTACTCAACTTACGAAAAATTCACGTTACGAAACCACTTCTGGAACAAATGAATTTCCTAAGGTGAGGAACCACTGTAATTATCTCAGTAATGGAAAAAGTGACAAAAATTACGAAAACTTGGTTAAAGCTCCAAGAGAGACCAAGTTCCAGGTCAGATCTGTGGAGGGGCGACCCCGCTCAGTCAGAATGTTGTTTTTTTTTAGGTCTTTTTGAGCTATAAAACCAATTTTAATTGAATAAATGTAAAGCAGAGCTGTTTAAAGTCACACTGTGGAACATTCCAGGCAGAGCAATGACGTATCCATAGAAACGAGCAGGTGACGGACCCCCGATAAAAAGTCACATAGTTAGTGCAGTTTTAATACATTCCTAATATGGAAATGGCCCCTCACACACTCGTTTTGTTTTCTCGGCTTCGTCTCCATTTCCTTTGGGTCGTGGGAAATGTTTTTTGGACTCGGGGTTTGGTTTGGACTTTGGGTCGGGTCGGGATGGGACAAGATCTCATGAGACCAAACTGACAAAACATTTAAAACTATCAGCAACATTGAACTTTTAATTATCGTGACTCCAAATTTGTATAAAACGAGATAAAGTTTCCACAAAACCAGACGAGACATGAGACTGGATCTACGAGACTGAGACGAGACGACATTTTGACACTGTTTATAATAAATGAATTGCAGAAGTCCAGTTCCCAATGTTGACCTCACCATTTTTGATTTACTTTTTGTGTTTTTTGGGGATTAAAGCGGGGGGGCTGGGCACTTATTTTTCCCAGGGGCCAAATGAGAAGCAGAAAATATTGTGGAGGGCCAAAAGTTTGAAGTCGACTCTGGTTATTCATTTTATTTCTACGTTGAAATCAGTAAATGGCATTGTTTAAAAACTGAATTTATTCAGTAAAATAATTCAAAACAATGGTAAACGTGAAACATTTGTAACTCTTTTTCAGTCACATTAACCCCACAATGTTTTCTGAGTTTAACTTTCTTAAAGATCCCATGACATGGTACTTGTTGATGCTTTTATATGGCTCCTTAATGGTTCCCTAATACTGTAAATGAATCCTTCTTCAAAATCAACACTCAGTGCATGAGAAAGACACATGAACACAGTCATAAATCTCTCTCTGAACACTTTATTCTGGGCCTTGTTGCTTGAATGCAAATGAGGAGGACAGAGATAGGACAGAGCAGCGGGTGGGGGCGTGGCCAAACTCTCCGCTGTGTCCTTGTTTTAGCGGTGCGCCATGCGCTGGCTCCACTTCTGCTTTTTATGCGCGAAGGAAGAACGGAGAGGCGTTTCAATGGAAAAAAAACACATTTTCACAGAAAATAAAATTAAACCACTGCTGTTTCAGAGGTCCAGAGGGTCGGGTAAAGGACTTCCGAGCCTAGAAACACTCACATGTGCCTCCAGGCAATAAAAAAACGCATTTCGCATTGCGTAGCTCGTTTGCGGTCCAAACTCGCCATGACGGTGGGTAGACGTCCAGACAGGGGGTGGAACTGCATTTGCATTTGCATTTTTGCTTCAATGTGACGTCACATAGTTTCCTTGTTCAGAATCGCCCGTTTGAGCTGTGTTTTTTCCTAACGCAGAAAAGGATCGCAAATGCTCAGTTTAGACATTTCACAACTTTTAACCATGGGGGGGGGGGGGGGCCTAAACAGGGTAGGGGAGCTCACATTAACGTTCAAAAACCTCAGAAAGGGAAAATTTCATGCCATGGGACCTTTAACTTTGTATTAAGACACCACAATGTGTTTGTTTGCCAAATAATAGAAATGTCACTGCCAAATTGTGTAGAAAAAAAGTCAAAGTTAACATGTTTTAGTGTTTTTTTCTTGATCAGTGAGAGAAATGTCGCCTCTGTTGAGCTTTAACAAGTGCATCAGAGTCAGGTTCATGTTTGAGGTGGAGATGTGAAGTCCCACAGATGATCATCAGGACAAATGGATTATGTACAATTCTGAAAGTAGCTTTTATTTTCTTAATTCCAAACAACCTTTCGTGGGCCGGTCAGAGTTTGGCCCCCCGGCATTGAAATGCCCGGGTCTGGATTAAAGGGTCTGGATTAAAGGGTCTGGATTAAAGGGTCTGGATTAAAGGGTCTGGATTAAAGGGTCTGGATTAAAGGGTCTGGATTAAAGGGTCTGGATTAAAGCATCTCGAAGCTCAGTTGGAAGTTTGTTCCATTCTGAGATTGTTTTCAATGAAAATGCAGAATGTTTTCTGTTTTGGTTTTACACATTGTCCATTGATCGTTGACCTGGTTGTTCTGACCATCTGATCAGATGTTAAATTGATAAACTTTTTCAGTGCTGGTGCCACATTATTGATCATCTTGAATAATAACCTCAGATTGGCCAGTTTATTTGTATTATCAAAGTTGAGCATTTTATGTTTAGTTCATATCTGACAGTGATGGTGTTTCCGATCTAGAATCTTAAGTGTTTATAAAGAGATTCTAAAGCAGGTATGTCCAAACTATGGCCCGTGGGCCAAATGCGGCCCTCAGACAAATTTTTCTTGGCCCTCAGGCTTCCAGGTGAATTTGCCCAAATAACCTTGAGCAGAACTTTTAACTGCAAGTTTTTTGAAAATCTACTTTGATAAGACAATATTTCATATTTATTGTGTGGTTTTGAGGATCTTAGCATGAATAAAAGACTGTGTGACGTGTTAAATATGCAGATATTTAAATTATTGACTGTCCTGAGCACCAGTCTGTGGCCCTCCATCGGCCCTCTGCTTTGTCTCTGTTTAGACATGTGGCCTTTGAAAAGTTTGGACAGTCCTGCTCTAAAGGTTTGATTGGGGTTTTTGGCTTGTGACCAGCATGAAACACCAAAGATTAAGGGAGGTAGTATCATTGCATTTAGATAGATTTTTGCTCCTTGTTTTGTCAGGGAATTTCGTATGGATCTAAACGTAGACAGATTATATTTTATTTTAATGTGTTTTTAAAAAACTATTGTCTAAAATGATGCCAAAGTGTCCCTCTTGTGTCCACAGGCTGTTGTATCTACGAGAAGCCCCGGCAGTTCGGCGAGTCTTCCTCCGAGAGCGAGGGCGACGACGACGACGAGGGCTGCGGGAGCGCGCACTGCATCATGGGACACGGCAGGAGGGGCCACGGGCACACGGAGGGCACGGGGGGCAACACGGCGCCCCCTAACTCTGGAGGAACGCACACGCACTGAACACACACACGCACACAGCAACACACCTGACTTTAGTTTCTAAGTAGTTTCCACCTCCCAGGCGACGTAACCATAGACTGTATTTATGAATGGACATAGATGACACGCTAGCGCCGCGTTCCCAACAGGACGTGAACACGTGCGCACGTCCCGCTCCATCGACTCTGGCTCCGGTTGACTTTCCATTGAAAAATTGTCGCCCTCTTTTGAACCTCGTCATTTTGCTCTTAAAATGTTCGTATTAACCCGCTCTACATGATTTTTAGTTTGCTGTTTTGTTCGTTAAAGCTGCACTGTGTAGCTTTTCTCGTGGCGGGTCTGTCAAATTCTTTTCTCCGTGGAGATGTTAAAGCTTTGTCTGGATTATTTCACAGTGTGACGTTAAACCTTTGAGAGGTTTGGCTACTGATTTTATGAAAGCACGCGTTATATTTAAGATTTAACTAAAAATGTCAGAATTATTTTCCTAATTTTGTGA
The DNA here is from genome assembly GCA_036785185.1 of Paratrypauchen microcephalus. NCBI lineage: Eukaryota > Metazoa > Chordata > Actinopteri > Gobiiformes > Gobiidae > Paratrypauchen > Paratrypauchen microcephalus. The sequence goes on along the minus strand of JAVJIX010000110.1, from coordinate 3,068,726 downwards.
TTTTTTTTTTTTTCTTTTCTTTTTTTTTACTTCCTGGTATTCTTCCTAGAATTCTGTAACTCTTCCTTAGCAACTATCTTGTACACTGGCCCAAAACTCCTCTAATGTACACAGAAATTATAATTTGACAGATAAAATTATATGAAAACACCTGAATTTTGTTGAAATAATGTTTAAAATATCTGTTTCTCGCGCGTAAACTGTGTCAACAATGTGTGATCCTCTAAAATAAAACTAATTTTCAACATATTTTTCCCCTTTTCTTTCTTCACGGAACCCAAACCAGAGCAACTTACAGGTCAGATCTGGTCAGAATGTTTGTTTTTCTAGGTATTTTTGAGCTTTAAAACCACCTGTAATTGAATAAATGTAAAGTAGAGCTGCTTAAAGTCACACTGTGGAACATTCCAGGCAGAGCAATGACACATCCAGAGAAGCAAGAATGTGACAAACCCTTAAACATAAAATGACATAGTGCACCTTTTAATAATATAGAACTCTGCTTCAAATTGGCTTCTGTAGCTGCTGGCCTCAGTGAGCTTCATTTGACTGAACGCTGTGGGCGACGTCGCACTCGGTTATACAGTCTGTGTTATTACTTTAGGACATTTTGGAGCTTTTAGTCGCCCACGCGCCGTCCGTTTGGTCGAGCCGTCTCACCAGACTGTCGGACTGAAGACCACGACGAAACGTGGACTATTTATTATTTAAAGCTGCACTGCGTAACTTTTCCCCCGCAGGGCCCACCGTCTGCTCATCTGCACGGTGATGTTATGGTATGTCCCGCAGTATGACGTTAAACAAATATAAAACTTGTATTTATTCATGTACAGGTTTTTATTTCTCAAAGCTAAAACACGCGTCCACATCCACAGATCTGACCTGTAACTCGGCCTGGCCACGTGCTTAAATGTCATAAATGTCATACAAATGAAGTTAAATGTCATAAATGTCATACAAATGAAGTTAAATGTCATAAATGTCATACTGTAGAACATTCCGGGAAAAAACAACCTGGAGTCAACCCTCCACCAGAAAAGTTACACAGTGCACTTTTAATCGTCATAACGAACAATGGAAAAACAACAAATCAAAGCCAAAATGTGATGTCATTTTTATGTAATTATGTCAAATTGAAAAATGTTTTTACCATTATAACTAGGGCTGTATTACTTTAGTTATATTGTTGATTAATCAGTTGATGGAGTATGTAAAAAATGGATTCTAAGGGTTTATATGAGTATTTTTGAGTATTTCTGTGTAAAAAGGCAGATTATACAACTTTAATCTGTCTTTATATAAATACACTGTTTCCTAGATTGTTTTTCCTGCATAAACAGTAGTTTTTGCATGAGCGCCCCCTGCAGGTGTCGTCCTGTGAGTGCACTTTGGGTCAGATAGAAGGAGATACAGAACATTTTTGAGAGCTTTTGCCTTAAAACAACCTTTTTTTTTTGCAATTTACAGCCCTAGTTATAACTGTTTTCACTCGTTATTAGTTTTAATTAATGTTTTTTGTGTTTTTTTTATTGATTCATGCATGTTTGAGTCGTCTTATATTGTCGTGCATTTGAGGTTTAAGTGCACAGTTACGTTTTCATCCCCTGATCTGATCACTGGTGCACTGTGTAACTTTTCTAGTGGTGAAAATCGTAAACGCAGGGCTCAAAAATGTCACAGACATTTTTTAATAAGATTTAATATAAACCTGCTGGCTGCTACTTTTTAAGTGTTTTTATTTCTTAAAAATATCTTGGAAAAGTTGGATATTATTATCAGACCCATAACGTGTCCCCTGCTTTTCTCTAGGAAAATAAAAATGATTAATGCCATACAGTGGAATATTCCAGGCAAAACATTAACATCTGTGAGACAAATAAGTGGTAGACCCTAATATCATTTATTTGTGATTTTTTTTTTTTTTCAAGATTATTTTTGTGGTTTTTTTTTATCACAAAAATAATCTTTGGAAAAAAAATCACAAAAATATTCTTTAAAGATGACTTTTGTGAACTTTTTTTTGTTTATTTATTTTTCAAGCTTATTGTGATTTTTTTTTTCAAGATTATTTTTGTGATTTTTTTTTATTTTTCAAGATTTTTGTGATTTTTTTTCAAGATTATTATTATTTATTTTTTTAGATTATTTTTGTGATTTTTTTTTTTTTTTTTTAATTCTGTTCTAATTTCTCATTTCTAGCCCTAGCAGACCCTCCCAACAGAAAAGCTACACAGTGCATCTTTAAATCTGAAACGTGCATTTGACCTGTTGCCAAACGGAAATAAAACTATATTCAAACTATATTAGAAAACTGCACTTCTGAACTCTTCTGTAACGGCCAGTTTGGTAAATATGCAAAACAGACTAACAAAAAAAACATTAAAATAGTTGCAGTAAAGCTGTATTAATATTTTGGTAAAGTTTTAAGTAACACAAAAAGTGTACAACTGACCAATGAGTACGAAATAGCACGAGACGAGTAAAAAAACACGCTTAGGACACTATAATCCGCTTCAAAGCAAAAAACACTCCTAATACTTGCAGTACATGTACTATAATGCCATACATTTTTACCATAAGCGCTGCCTGGCCTTGTGTCGTGTACAAATTTCTTTTTTTTTTTTTTCTTTTTTTTTTTCCATAATTTATTTGCCAATTGTTTCTGAACCAGCTGATACTTGACGTGCAGTGGGTTGTGTGAGGGTTTAGTGGGATTGGAATATGAATTTTCACTATAAAAAGCTTTCTCTACTTGATAAAAAACAGTTTTCGTTGTACAAATGCGTGAACATAGACTGTATATACAATAGGAAGTGAGCGTGGGTACGACTCCGGCTCCATCGACTCTGCCGTCATTCCCCGTCTCTGTAACTGCTGTCATTTTGGTCTTAAAATGTTCGTATTGACCCACTCTACATGATCCTGGGGTTTTTATTTCACTATTTTATCCATAAATAAATTCAGATTCCTAATATGGAACTCCAAATCCACTGCTATAACTGCTAGCCTCGGTGAGCTTCATTTGACTGGAGCCGAACTCTCCCTCAGTCCACTTCTTTAAACGTCTTTATGAAGCCATTTTGAAGTGCCAATGAGAGGTTTGACTACTGATTTTACTAAAACACACATTATATTTAAGACTTTAAGACTCACCATTTCTTTCCTAATTTTGTGTTTTTGTTTTTTTTTTTTAAGATTATTTTTGTGATTTTTTTTTTTTTCCACCCAAGATAATTTTTGTGACTTTTTTCTGTTCTAATTTCTCATTTCTAGCCCTAGCAGACCCTCCCAACATTTTTTATTTTGTGTTTTTTTAACTTCCTGGTTACAAAAACTCCCCAAACTCCTCTAATGGACACAGAAATTATAATTTGACAGATAAAATGATAAGAAAACACCTGAATTTTGTTGAAATAAAGTTTAAAGTATCAGAAAAAAACGTAAACTGTGTCAACAATGTGTAATCCTCTTAAATAAAACTGTAATTTTCAACATATTTTTCTTTACAAACTGCTTCTTGATTGGCGTAAAACTAAAACGTAAATTTACAACAAATATGATCCTACTAATTTAAGTTTAAAAAATACATTAAAATGTGTCATATGCACTTTGACAATTCAGAGTTATAATGTTAAAACAGGAATAAATGTGTGTATAATTAATACTTACCCGTAATTGAATGTCACTTTACACGTTTATATTGATAACAGCTGATTGATTGATTGATAACAGCTGATTTGATCTTGTAATATTTGAAAAGCAAATGTTTTAAAGGATCGTTCACATTTGTACAGCACAGACTTAAGACGATTTTTCTTTTTTCTTTTTTAAGGACAATCCCTGAAGTGTGATATTTGGTGTGGTGTGACTTTATTCTCTGATTGGGAGAAGCTTTGTGGCAAAAACAAAATACGATAAAATAAAACACAAAAAAAAGAAATGTTGTTTTGAAATTCCAACTGGTTAAAGGTGATAATTGTGTTCATTTTTCTAGTGGAGGGTCTGTCTAATGCTTTTCTCCGTGGAGATGTTATTGCTTTGCCTGGAATGTTCCACAGTATGGCATTAAACCTTTCTATCCTCATGGAGATAGAAACCAGACCAAGTTCCAGGTCAGATCTGTGGAGAGGCGACCCTGCTCAGTCACAATGTCTGTTTTTCTAGGTATTTTTGAGCCCTAAAACCACCTGTAACTGAATAAATGTAAAGTAGAACTGTTTAAAGCCATACCGTGGAACATTCCAGGCAGAGCAATGACGTCGCCATAGAAACAAGCAGGTGACGGACCCTAAACTACAAAGTTACACAATGTACCTTTTTAACGAACAGAAGATGCATGATTTGTACTCATGCTTCAGCTTTGGCCAGATCTTCCACTGATTTCACTGATTTTGATTTCCTGATTTGCTGATTTTGGGCTGTGACGTGTTTCCATGCGGGCCACTGTTCTCTGTATGATCTGTTATATATGTACATTGTTGTCGTGCTGTAAACGCACCTTTCTGTATATACTCTTGAGCTTATGAGAGCAATTTAATGTGAATTAAAGTTTTCGACTGCGACAGGGACAAACGCCGAGTCTGAAGTTTATTTCAAAATCACACAAATCCACTTTCACACCACAGACTCTATAGTGACCACATTTTCCAAATTTAAAACTGGGACACACCCGAGTTTCTGTTTGGTATAAATAAAAATGTGAAAAGACAGTGACATTGTGGATTCTCGTCTCAGTCATGAGTTAAGGGACTTTTTTTTTTTTTTTTACTTTGTCATTTGATGGTTTTCTGTATTTTGGCCAAACAAATGACAATTTATGCTCAGATTAGTCAAAAATGGTCATAGTCCTATTTTAGAGCTAATATATTCCTGGTTTAGACGTAGTTTAGATCATTTTTAGTCCTGGTTTAGTCTTAATTTAGTCCTGTTTTAGTCTTGGTTTAGACCTGATGTAGTCCTGGTTTAGTCTTAATTTAGTCCTGGTTTAGTCTTAATTTAGTCCTGTTTTAGTCCTGGTTTAGACCTGATGTAGTCCTGGTTTAGTCTTAATTTAGTCCTGTTTTAGTCCTGGTTTAGTCTTAATTTAGTCCTGTTTTAGTCTTAATTTAGTCCTGTTTTAGTCTTAATTTAGTCCTGTTTTAGTCCTGGTCTAGACCTGATGTAGTCCTGGTTTAGTCTTAGTTTGAATCAGATTGGTCAAAACTAGGTACATCTGGGACATTTGTATAAAACTGGGAAAAATCACAGATTTTGTATAAATCTGCGGGGACAGGGGACACAGGACAAGTGGGACTGTCCCGGGTCAACAGGGACATCTGGACACACTATGAAAACAACAACACGGGAAATAAAACACATTTTAATTTTTTTAAGTTTATATTAATTCTTGTCATGACTGATCCTGGTTTGTGATTTTAGAATCTCTCTTTATGAGACTGTACCTCCCTCTAGTGGTTAATCAGGGCCACTAATTTATAAGTAATGTTTGTTTGATTGATTGATTGATTGATTGATTGACTACTGCTTCTCCAAACACATTTATTCTGGATTGGCGGTAAATTCCAAATTATAACAACTCCACATGCAATCAAACAGAACTATATAAGATAACATGTTTGACCTCTAGACTGTATAGACTCTATATATTATTTCTAAATTATATACAGTATCTAAAAAATACTAGATTTGACAGATTTTTTTTGGTTTTATCTTTTGTTTTGTCTTATGTTTATTTGGCTTTTTCTGTGGTTATTGTTTATCGGGCGTCTTACTGGCATCTGCACATTCAAAACTCATAAAAAATGTACAATCTGGAATTAAAGGTCCTATATTACACCAAAAAATTGACTTTTGTTAACTTATATTATTTGTTATTATATTATCATAACCCTCAAAAATGATCAAAATTATATAGAAAAAAAAATCATAAATTTAACTACTGTTATATTTGTAGTAAATTTGTCTACAAGAATTCAAGCCCATTCATCTGATGTGCAGTGCTCCATCGTAATTAGTCAAATATTTGTATAGTATATAGTATTATTTTTCAGTTTTTTTCCCTCCAGTATAAGAAAAACACAAATAAATCTTAATGTATGCGCTTCATACCCCGTCAAGTCCAAATATCTAATGTCTTCTACTGTTTATATTGTCTCTAATATCACAATAAAATAAAAAAATAAATGACAATGCATACAATCTGATAAAAGATTATTTATTGAACCAGGAGGCGTTGAGTGACCATAAATTAAACGTACATCCACAGCGTCGTACCAGGACTGTGGAAAAGGCAGCAGAACTAGAACAATAATAACAATAAAGACGCAGACAGCAATCTCTATGGGAGTCTATGGCAAACGCTGCTCAAACATCACTCCAACGGAGCTTTTCGTGGAAATGTAAGCAGATCCGGCAGATTCAATTTCAAGATATTGGAAAAATCGCTTAGCAACGGAAGAACTGATCGGCCCCAGAGGCGTTTTCACACAAAACACAAAGCCCACGTCACTGCACAAGATACAATAGCGTTTTATAAAACTGTTTGTGTGATATATTGTATTACCAAAACAAACAATGGATTTTTAGGCGTTTTAAAGTATTTCAAAGTACCCAGTGTTGTACATTTTAAAGGTGCACTGCGTAACTTTTCTGTGGTCATGTATGTGCCGCTTGTAGGACGCCGCCAGGCAAAGGTACAGGTCAGATCTGCGGAGAGGAGAACCCGCTCACAGTAGGAAAGCGTGTTTTTCAAGGTTTTTTTCTCAACAATAATTGAATAAATGCAAGATCGTTATATTAAATGCCATACTGTGGAACATTTCAGACAAAGTAGTGTCAAGGGTACACCACCAGGCAAAGTTACAGGTCAGATCTGTGGAGAGGTGAAAACTCTAACAGAGAATAAAAATAAAAACACATCTTTTAGGTATTTCTTTAAGCAACAAAAAACAGTACATGAGAAAATGTCCAGTTAAATGCCATACTGTGGAACATTTAAGACCAAATAAGATAGTGCACCTTTAAAAAGCAGTGTTGTGGGTTTGTGTAATTTGCTTTGAACATGGCCGCCATAAACTTCCATATTCACTTTACAAAATTATAAACTGGATTGTTGAGAAGTTTCAGGCTACAGAAGAAATACATGTACATGTGCAAACCTTATGAGCCGTACAAAAACATTTAAGTCAGTTCAACATTGTGCCTTTGCTTATCAGGTGTCTTATGTTACTGGCATCTGCACATTCACAGGAAAAAAAAAAGGCACAAAAATCACAAAAAATGTACAATCTGGAATCCTATATTACGCAAAATGAACTCTTGTGAACTTTAAGATGAGTTATAATCCCGTTTCCTCCTCAAAAACACACCGGAGATGCTCTGTTCCATCTTTTATCTTTGGCGATTATCAGTAGAGATCTGCGATTCCAGGACTGAAATGATCCAAATGATTCTAGTGAAGGTACAAACAAACAAAACGCAAGGCTGGAATTCCAATATATTCAGCATGTCGGCCTTATGGTGTTCCACAAGGGTCTATCTTGGGACCACTCCTTTTCCCTTTTGGCATGAACTGATCAACGGAATCGCTCCATCTGTGGATTGTGATACATAGACAGTGATGGGAAGAATGCTTTAACATGTATTTACTATTGTATTCTGAATACTTAGAATACTTTTATATTGAGTTGCATTTAAAAGTGCATTATGTAACTTTTTGTTTGGGGGTCCATCACCTGATTGTTTCCATAGAAATGTTACTGCTTTGCTTAGAATGCTAAATATATCCATGAAGCATTTATTCGTTGCGGGTGTTTCTGTTGCTCAAAAATACAATAATTCTTTCTGTGAACAGCAGCGCCTCTCCACAGATCTGAACTGTAATGCGGCATAGTGCTGTAACTTGTGATAGACAGCTTTAATCTACGCTGTAGAACATTCTAGACAAAGCAATAATATTTCCATGGAGAAAAGTATTTGACAGACCCTCCATTAGAAATGGAGTCCAGGTATGTTAATAATGAGGAAACAAGATTATAATAACCAGAAAACAGAGTAATAAGGGCCCTTTAAACAGCTTTGAAGCCCGTATATCGTGAACTGTAAGGCTGTAAACATTGCAAGTCTTGGAACTGAACATTCAACGTGCACATACCTGAACAAATCTTAAACGCCGTCAACAGCCTGTTTAGCAAAATGTACCCGGGTGGCTTTGTTTCGTCAAAACAATACTAAAAGCTCTCCATAAAATGTTAGCAGTGGCTTTAGAGTCCAACAGCAGTGGCCCCTGATGCTACCAAACACATGGCTAGTATTTGTAGATCTTTTTTGGCTGTACAGCACTTTTGTGATTAAAACATTGCACTTGACTGGTTGACTTTTTCACGGCCGTTGAGCTCTGCCGATATCTTTTGGGCCAATATTTAGGTCATTTTTCTCATTTTTTTTCCCTCATAGTTTTGTACAAACTCATCCAGAACCTGCTTTTACTACAAACTGCGTAGAGTCCAGTGTAGTCACGTTTTTTTCGCAGTACCCTTTTGGACTAGTGTTCAAATGAAGCTTATTTAGGCTCCTGGTTGGGCCAAACAAAATCTCGACCTCTGCTGGAGATGACCGATAGCAGATACGCTAAAAAGTGCAAATATTGGCCCAATATCGGTCTATCTCTACATTGCACGTGGACTTGGTTGCACGTTGTCCCTCGTTAGTGTTTCTTTCCAACTCTATAATTCCTACGTTCAACTCTTAAAGGTCCGATATTACGCAAAATGGACTCAAACATGATATAATGTTGTTACCTCATCACAAACAGACCTGGAGTTGTTGTGCTCCACCTTGTGATGTCATGAAGCGGTTTGTTTTCAAGTGAACATCCACCTTTTACCTTTTGTTCAAGAGAGATTGTCAAATTCAGGGCTGAAATCATCCGAATGATTCTACTGAAGCTGTGTGTCGTTTAAAAACACAGTGGAGCACTTCCTGTATTGCCACATGATGACATCACAAGTTGGAAAATAGAGTTTTCTGTTTGAGAAAAGAAAGAACATGTGTGAATGAAACAAAACTCCAGGTTGTGATGAAAAAATAACATTATAACAGAACAGGAAACACCTTAATATGGGCCCTTTAAAAAGTACACCATGTAACTTTCCTGGTGTGAGTCCGCCACCTGCTGGTCTCCATGGAGATGTTATTGCTCTGTCTTGAATGCTCCACAGTCTGGCATTAAGCTAATTTATTCACAAGTAGGCAGCACCATCAGATCTGTGAAGAGGTGACCTTGTTCACAATAATGTTTTTCAGGGTATTTTTGAGCTATAAAAACATCTGTATTTGAATAAATGTTAAGTTTAATGTCATACTGTGGAATATTCTACGCAAAGCTTTATCATGGAGACCCCCAGCCAGAAATGCTACACAGCGCCACTTTAAATTAATGAAAGTATCTATTCAACACATCAAACGACGCTATCGCAAAACTAAAATCCTAAACAATGATATGATTTTGGACTTTTCTGTTCAAAAGTCCAAATTATTATCACACATTCATGTGTTGTAATACCTAAAGTCTTACAGTGCATAGAAAACATTGCAGTAAGGAGTGTCTAGTTAAATTAGGCTAAGTAAATGCTTTGCTCAGAGGGAAATGTCAGTGCTGGAATGATCACAACAGGTCTGGGAACTGGATCAACTTCTGAAACATAACAGAGCACTTCCTGATCGTCCAGTTAAGTAGGTCAGGCATGTTTTTGCTAAGAAAATATGACAGCATGGACAGAAGCTCAAAAAATATCTACTTAGCATTTTTTTTTTTTTTTTGTTTAAATCCTACAAAAAAACAAAGATGACATTCATTTAAATAGCGTCAGTTGTCTTTTTTTGGTGTTCATTTTAAATTACTGTAACTTACTGTACTGTAGTTTGTTTTTTTGGGAAAGTAACTTTGCATGTCAGATCAGAAGAACATATAGTATATAGGTGGCTGGAATTCCAATATATTCGACATGTCGGCCTTATGGTGTTCCACAAGGGTCTATCTTAGGACCACTCCACTTCCCTTTCGGCATGAACTAATAAACGGAATCGCTCCATCTGTGGATTGTGATACATGGACAGTGATGGGAAGAATGCTTTAACATGTATTTACTATTGTATTCTGAATACTTAGAATACTTTTACGTTGAGTTGCATTTAAAGGTGCATTATGTAACTTCATTTGGGTTTCCGTCACCTGATTGTTTCCATAGAAATGTTATTGCTTTGTTAACTATAACCATGTAGCATTTATTTGTTGTGGGTGTTTCTGTTGCTCAAAAATACAATAATTCCTTCTGTGAACAGGAACGCCTCTCCACAGATCTGAACTGTAATGTCTCCCTTGTGATAGACAGCTTTAATCTATACTGCGGAACATTCTAGACAAAGCAATAATATTTCCATGGAGAAAACGGAAATGTAACATTAGAAATGTTACGCAGTGCAGCTTTAGTTATAGTGTCAAAACACAACACAAGGATTATCAAACAGATTTATATTTGTTTCACTGTTAGTTATGAATTTCCTATTACTGGAGAAGGAAAAGTCACTAAAATGGTGCAGTTTGAACCCAAAATTAAGCTATCAAATACCTTAATGTATTCCTCTGATTTTAGAAAAGTAATAGTAAAAAAAAACTGTACCAGAATACAGTTAGTCAAAATTTGTATCCAGAATATGTGAATGCTGTCGTAGTGTCGTTGGGCAAGACATTTAACCTCGTCTCGAATGTGTGAGCGAATGCGTGAGTGGTTTCTTGACGTAAAGCGCTTTGAATGTCTTGAAGATGGAAAAGCGCTGTATAAAATTTGACTATTTTCGGTACGTTCTCAGCTACTTCCCAACACTGTACATGAACAAAAGCGCATTACTCGCCAGAAACTAAAGTGTGTCATATCCACAGGCATCATCTGATCATACAAGATGTCAAAACGAAATAAATCCACAAAACAAAATGTAATATATAACAAAAAAAACAACAACTATTCTTCACGCTCCTTTCACACCAGAACATTCACATATATTAAGAGAAACAGCCCCACATAACACCTGATAATACCTATGCACACCTGGTACAGACGGTGCCCAGTGTACGGTGTTTTTGGTGACGATCTGAATGTCATGCAGTGAAGTCTGATGCAGAACTCTGGTGGTGGACATAAGTTAGATTGCAATCTCTGTGCAGTATAGTCTTTAGTCCCACTGTAGGGGTGTAGTCTCTGAACATGGAGTACAGCTGCGGGAATGACTTCTTGTCCTATGGGAAACCAAAAAAAAAAACATGTGAGTTAAAGAAATCAGACCCCCCAGGATTTCGCGGGCATTTTTTGTGATTGTTGCGGGCTAAAATGCCTGAATTTGCGGGAGCTTTTCCAAAAAGTTGCGATGAAAGTTGCGGTGCTTTTAAGGTTTTTGTTGCGATTTTGTTGCGGGAGGAAGTGAAAGTTGCGATAAATAGTTGCGATTTTCGCTTTTTGTAATTAAAATTGAGTAATATTTTGAATACTGAGTTATTACTGACAAAGAATAATACAAAGACACAGAGATCACAGATATGGTCCTAAAACAACCTTACCAACATCCAAAATAAATGACTACTAGGAGGGGAACTGTTTCGCGCGGTCTTTTGCTGTTATTTTAGTGGGCAAATGGCGCCGCAGACATGTTTCTTTGCCGTTAGAAGCCGTGTCTCAATTCTCAGAGCGCGCGGCTCGGAGCGTGGCCCGAAGGGCATGTGCGTCACACATTTCGATAGTACACCGGCGCGACGACTGCTGTCCCACTTCTTTTTTGTCCCATGCGCAGTTGACCGCAGTCGTTAAGCGGTCCGCGGACTGCAGTCGGGGCTGAGCAAGTGTGCACCTCCTTGACTGCAGTCTGAGCCCCCTTCGGGCCGCGCTCCGAGCTGTGCGCTCTGGGAACTGGGGACACGGCCGCAGTTTCGTTTTGTCACACGGAAGTAAAGCAGAATATTGCGGCTTCCAAACTCAAACCTTTCAGCCACCGAGAATATGAGGTTGGGTCCTATGGCTCGCAGATTTGTGACGCGCAAAGAGGAGGCTGTGGTGACAGATACGCTGAGATCCAGATATGCGTATTGTGCATTTATTACAAAAAGCGCGCACACAGCTATGACAGCGCAGCAGGATGAAATGGAACTCATGAAAACCCGCAGGATGAACAGATTAACGTGAAAGATGAATGGTTTGTGGTCAACAAAAAATACGGCTACACCCCAACCCTGACTCTCTCCTGTGTGTGACAGGTGAGCGCGCGCTTTTACACGCACACACTTCCGTACGTGCACACACCCACACTCACGTGACCCACCGCCTCTGCCGCACACACACACACAAACGCACCGTGCACCTCATCTCAGTTATGTCTCCTACACAGAAGGAAGTTGGTCGACGTTCAATACGTCGCCGATTATTGGTCAAAATTACTAAAAATTGCGGAAAAGTTGCGGTGATTGGTCAAAATTGCAACACCGCCCTGAATTCACGGGGATTGGCTGAAGTTGCGTTGAAGTTGCAAATCGCAACATCGCGAATTCCTGGAGGGTCTGAGAAATGCATTGGAATATTTAAAGGCCTTATATGTGACCAAGCGCGGCAAATGGTATTCTGAGTTATTCACAGATTCTGAAAGTGTAGTTTCTAAGCTTTCCAACGATGCCTTACACATGGAAATCTGAGAACATTTGAAGAATTTGTGGCCATTTGAAAGCAGCACATCTGAAAACACAAAACTGAGAAAAGTCCTCTTGAAGATTTGGCAATTGTCTCATTCTGGGGGACAGAATGGTGCTCATTTGACATTAAGATAAGCCCTACCCCTGCAGATCATCACTGACTATCATGGGGTGTGGTGTTTCAGGGCAGGTGAGAATTAGAAGGTACTTTGTTAAAGAAGCAGAGAAGAATTTCTCCAGTGTGAGATCAATAAAGTCACTTCTTCTTCTTCTTCTTAAAATGGAAATGCTTTTATAACAAATATCCCATACAATCATTCAATAATACACAGTCAAAGTCACCTGTATTGTCGATTCCTTCACATGCAGTAGTGCAAGACAGGACAAACACGTACAATTTTTGTGAGCTTAAAGTCATGTTATGTTGTTTCCTCATCAAAAACAGACCTGGCGTTGTGTTTTGTTTCATTCACACGTTTGTGAAATTACTACTGTTGCACATTCATTTTTATCTTTATTTTTCAATGCACATTCTACTGCACATTTTGATGCACACTCCACATTTTTGGACAGCTGTAAATACGTATTTATTCTTTGCACTGCTCTTAGATTTTTGTACTTAGATAGTTTTTGTATTGTCCTTATATTGTATTTTGTACACTGTCTTTTTTGCACTGCTTGGCCAGGGAGAAACGGAATTTCGATTCACTGTATGTCGAACACATATGGCAGAAATGACAATAAATTTGACTTAGACTAATAATGCAGCATTATTCAAGTCAATCTCCTCCCACAGCTCCGCTCAGTGACAGATACAGGACTACATTCATACCATACTCCTATACAACTGTACAACAGATAATACTCCCTACAACTGTATACAGCTGGTATTGTACATCATATTTGATATTGTATTTTATATTTGACTACTACTTTTCTTTTTAAATCTGCTTGTACATATATTTTATTATCTTATGTATATAATTATGTCTCATCTGACACAGGTCTATTGCTCTTTGGTTGCTCTTCCATCTATTTTTCTTTTTACCCTCTGTTATATATTATATATTATAAATTATATTTGATGAGTGAGCTACCGTACCCAAAAGAATTTCCTTTGTGGATCAATAAAGTTTGTCTAAGTCTATTTACATCTCCAATGCTCAAAATGCTGTGAGCGGGATCGCCTCTCCATAGATCTGACCTGTAACTTGGTCCGTTTTGGTGTCCATGAAGATAGAAAGGTTTAATGCCACACTGAAACATTCCAGACAAAGTTGCGTGAAAAGTCCCTCAGTCGTCCAGGTAGAATCCATGATAAAAGGAGAAGTTCAATTTGTCAACTGGACAAAGTTTGTTTGGTCGAAAACGTTTCGCCGCTCATCCGAGAGGCTTCGTCAGCTCTGGTCCTCATGCTGATTAGACCCTGTTTATATCTAGCTGCAAAGGAGGAGCTAACTACCCTGAGCAGAGGGGTGGAGAGGGTCGTTGTCTTGAATAGGGAATTGGACGCCAGAGAAATTTGAAATACAAAGAGACAGATTAGTTGATAGTTTCAGAGCTATTTCAGTGTAGTGAGCGCCGCCTAGGGCTGATAGATATGCTAATACAAGACGCCAGAGGAATTCGTAAAACAAAAGAGAGTAGCGAGGATAGGTCAGAGCTTTGTTCAGGGTAGTTAGCTCCTCCTTTGCAGCTAGATATAAACAGGGTCTAACCAGCATGAGGACCAGAGCTGACGAAGCCTCTCGGATGAGCGGCGAAACGTTTTCAACCAAACAAACTTTGTCCAGTTGACAAATTGAACTTCTCCTTTTATCATTCCAGACAAAGCAATAACATCTCCCTCCACCAGAAAAGTTACACAATGCACATTTAAGTTATGTTTTTGCATTATTTTCACCGCCTAATATTTGTCGGTGTTTGTGCGTTGCCATGGAGTCTGTTGAAAGATGGCATTTACACACTTTCCAGCTTGTTTCCTGGTGGCTTTAAAGTACACACTGTTTTATTATTTCATCATTTTTCTAACACGTGTAATGCTTTGCTGTTATGTAACGAGGTGTGGGCTGAAAACATGCTGAAGATGTGTGTGTACCAGCCCGGAGAATACGTCTGGCAACCTGCTGGCTCATTCCTTATTCATGCAATCTGTTAAATCTGTTCAGAAACCAAAATCATGATTCAGCCAAGTGATTTGAAACGCTGATGAGGTTGAGATTTGGCAAAGATTATACAAAAAAAATGTGTGTCCTCAAGAAATATTTAAAAATGTAACTTTTTGGTTAGAGGTCCGTTACCTGCTCGTTTCTATGGATACGTCATTGCTCTGCCTGGAATATTCCACAGTGTGACTTTAAACAGCTCTACTTTACATTTATTCACTTACAGGTGGTTTTACAACTCAAAAATACCTACATTGTGACTGTGAGCGGGGTCGCCTCTCCACAGATCTGACCTGTAACTTGGTCTGGTTTGGTCTCCATGAAGATAGAAAGGTTTAAAGCCCTACTGTGAAACATTCCAGACAAAGTAATAACACGAAGAAAAGCATGTGACAAACCCTTCACCAGAAAAGTTACACAATGCACCTTTAACACTGGAATCAATCAATTCAGAATCAATTCCTGTCAAGATAACAAATTTTGTGCGAAGTAGGTGATAAACGATAATATTGAAACTAAACCATAAAGCAGAATTATACCCAAAACATTTTAAAAATTTACAAAATGCTAGTTTGTATCAATACGAGTCATAGAAGTTCTCATTTCAACCTTCTACAGCTTAAAGGTTCATTGTGTAACTTTTCACAGTGTCTTTAAACCTTTATCTTCATGGATACCAAACCAGGCCAAGTTACAGGTCAGATCTGTGGAGAGACGACCCCGCTCACAGTCAGAATGTCTGTTTTTCTAGGTATTTTTTTAGCTAAAAAACACCTGTAATTGAATAAAAATAAATGTAAGGTAGAGCTGTTTAATGCCATACTGTGGAACATTTGAAGCAGAGCAATGGCATCTCCATAGAAACAAGCAAAAACGTATAATATAGTGCACCTTCAAATCTCATCGTACAGAAAAATAACTAGCGCAAAGAAAAAGTGATTGTACGATAAATACCGACCTCCAAAAATCATTGTTCAAGACATGACATTGATCGACCAATAAGTCGATATAGTATTTATCGTGACAGGCCTATGTCAAGAATGTTAAAGGGCCCATATTACTCCATTTTCAGATCTCTGTTATAATATTTCCTCATCACAAACATAGCTGGAGTTGTGTTTTGTTTAATTCACACGTTTAACACACAAATCCTGCATATTTAGGCTGAGTTCTTCTCCACACACCTTCAGCAGGTTCATTTGGATCATTTCAGTCCTGGAATTATCAATCTCGACTAAACAAAAAGGTAAAGGTAGCTGTTAAAAACTACCACTACATTACATCACAAGGTGGAACAGTGTGTGTAAATGAAACAAAACACAACTCCAGGTACGTTTTTGAGAAGTTAACAACATTCTATCAAGGCTTAAAGTTCACAAGAGACAATTTAGCGTCATATGAGACCTTTAATGACTTGAATAGGGCATATTATAGAGCGGATTCCACACAAACCTGATTTAGAAAAGCACCGACTTCATTGTTCAACACGTTTCTCAATGGCTGTGAATATTGAACCACAGATACTTCGAGTTTGACCTTTAAACCTGAACTTTTGCACTGTGGCACGCCATCATTACAATGCTAACCTTATACTTATGAAACCTGAGACCGACAATGAAGAAAAATCAAACTATATCGGGGTGCTCAACCTTTTTTTTAACCGAGATCAACTTCTGAGGTTGATGGTGTACCGAGGCATACCAAGGAGGGGGGGCTTTTGGAGTGAGATTATTTTTAAAGTCGCAAAAGTCGGATTTGGGTCACTTCAGGCTGCAGTGTGAACGTAGCCCAAGATGTGTGCTCCTAAAACCGATACATATCTGATCTTTTGGTATGCGACTTCAGTCTGAACGGCCAGGTCACGTTCATCCGACCTAGGCGTGTTTCCTCCAGCGAGAGTGGTATAAGTAGGCGCTCATAAATGTACACAAAAACGTTCTTCTCGTCATGCGAAAATAGTACTTGAACTCCGTGTCACTGAAGCGGCGAAGCACGTAGCAATCCCACCACTCTTGGCTGCGACTCCGCACCAACACGTTCCTTTCTGCAGGCGTTTCTGCCACTGCCCCACAAAACGACGTAGCCAAAAACCTCGTCCTTCTCCTTCTCCTCCTTAAAACAAATAAGCTGTACATGTTTTGGCTCCGGTACGACAGCAACTTTAGGCGACTTCCGTAAACACTGAGCACGCTCGCTGCGCATGACGTCGTGTCCTCCAAGGCGCATGCGGGACACTTTTGGGGCGTTTAAAATTCACACTGGAGATCACATACAAGTCGCATTGAATTGGAAAACAACCTCGCAAAAAAATCGGATTTCACAAAAAAAATCGGAATTGAGCATTAAGCCCTGCAGTGTGAACGTATCCATACGCGATCGAGTGACAGTGCCTGCGATCGACTGGTAGACCGCGATCAACTGGTTGGGCACCCCTGAACTATATCATATTCGACCTCTTGTATATAGCAGAGACATATTTTTATTATTACTTTATTTCTATATGTTTATTTGATTTTACACATTTAACATTCAAATCCCATTTACTTAAATTAGCCTACCACCATTAATGTCCTGATGTTTAGAACCTGTCCTGTACTGTTTGATCGTTTTTAATGATGCGTCGTTTGTACGGTGTCCTTGAGTGTCCAGAAAGGCTCCTTTAAATAAAATGCATTATTATTATTTATTATTTATTTGACACCAGTCTCGCTCTTTTTGCTACTCATTTAGAATTTCCTATTACAATTTTTTAAATATTTTATTCTCTTATTATTATAATTTGTGATGTGTGAGCTTCTGTGTTCAAATAATTTCCCTGGCGGATCAGTAAAGCTTGTCTAAGTCCAAGTCTAAAATAAAAAATGGTTGCATGGAGATGATGAGAAGTGTGACTTGGAGCCTGGGGCAATCACACAGAATAGATCCTTGTCTTCTCTGGCCTCAGCTGGTTTCACAGCTCTCAGACGAGGTCACACTGGGTTTCCCGTGGTTACACCATCAAAATAACTCAGACGTTGATTTGAACCGTGACTGAACGATGATCAAACCTGTTCTAAAATACACACTTGGATTTGTGGTGCGTGACGTAGAAATCAAAACTTCAGGCGTATTATTATGAATGATTATAGACTTCGTTTTATGCAACTTTTTTGGAAGAATTACTTTGCAGAATTAAAACAGAATAAGGCATAGCTATTTGTCCGTGACTTATTTGTTTCATGGAGATGTTATAGCTTTGCCCAAAATGTTCCAAAATATAGCATTAAAGTCAATTATGTCTTGCACTGATTCAATTACAGGTGTTTTTATTGCTTGGAAATGCCTTGAAAAGCTTGCATTTGTCACTTCTCCATAGATCTGACCTGTAACTTGGCCTGGCACATATGTCTTAATGGAGACAGATGGGTTTAATGCCATACTGTGGGACATCTTGATGAACACAAGCATATGGTGGGCCCTCAATCAGAAAACTCACGCAGAGCACTGTTAACTCCCCTTTAACTAAAAACTGACTACCAATTAAGATGAGAAGTTCATTTGCAAAAACAGATGAGTGCAATTTGAAAAAGTTACCTTAGAATTGACTCTTTGTACAGAAATGTTTTCAAAAGCTAAACGTCTTTTCCTCTAATCTAAATAATATTCCATCCCTCCTTGATCAAATCCATTAGACATTTCACATATTGTCACTGATCATATCTGTAGAACATGGCAACAAAAAGAAAAATACTTTGAGACAATTTTTCAAAACAGAAATTGTTTTTTTTTGCAATTGGACAAAAAGATGTGATGACAAAAAGTGTTATTGCTAATTTATAAAACATTCATAAATGTTTAATTAGAAATGTTTAATTGAATGTGTGATCATGTACAAAGACTTTACCACTTTAGTAATCATTAACTACTCATGTACTGATGCAAATGATGAGTTATTGGTTAATAAACATTTATAGATGATTGGATTTAGGTATACCTTAAGTGTTAGCGATAATAGAATGTCAAAATGAGCTTTTACACAAAAACCTTTCTGTAGCTGTAGTTTAGACTCTCCAAACATGTTTCAGTGTTATCTCAAACGTTAATGCTCCTAGAGAGGTTTAATCTCAATAACTTCACGATTTTTGTTTGTTTGTTTTGTTATCATGAAGCCATAAACCCAGTGAGCAAAATGTATAAAGGTGCACTATGTAACTTTTCCCTGTCTGTCTGTTTGTGTGGAGATCTTTTATGGTGCCTACTTGTCCTTGGCCCCTCCACAGATCTGAGCTGTAATGTAGCGTAGTGCTGTAACCTGCTTATCTATAGATGGGTTTACGGTGGAACATTCTAGACAAAGAAATAACATTACTGTGGAGACAAACAGGACGCTCCACTAGAAATGTTACGCAGTGCAGCTTTAAATTGCATTACAGTGTTCCCTCACTATAACGCGGTTCACCTTTCGTGGCCTCGTTGTTTCGCAGATTTTTTTATTCCAATTTTTTTAGTGTATCAAAGCGCATTGTGTTCTGCGTCCTGATTGGCTAAGGGACTGTCGACCTTTGCCGATATGTCATTCTCTTCCATGTCTCCTGTACAGTACAGAATGTGTTCGATCGCTAGCAGCGTCTGAAGTGCTGTATGTTTGCAAGGTTTCTCCCCGACAAACCCACAATGTCGACGAAATACACGCCTGAGTCACTATTAATAATTTCTTATGTGTCCGTGCTCGTAGGTTGATCATTAAAATTTTATTTGTTATTTCTAAAAGTGATCATATTATTTTTTGTATAGGAAAACATTTATGCCTTGATTTTTTTCAAACAAATATATTTAGGGCCTGAAAACAGGTTTGGATCTTTGGTTTCATTCTTTAATACTGTGCTTTTTTTTGTTGAAAATCTACGAAAGTTTGAGTGTTTAAACGAGAGAGAAATGTGAGAAAATGTTAATGCCAGTCTGAGAAAAGTGTAGAATGTGTGTGGTGAGGCGTTTACAGCCTTAAAACATGGAGAAGAATTGTATCATAGGTAAAATCCTCCAGCTGAGGTCCTGACCAAACTGAAGCAAGAAGATCATGGAGATGGTCCCCGGGCGCAGGAATGTGCTGCCCACTGCTCCTAATAACAGGATGGGTTAAATGCAGAGAAGAATTTCTCCTGTGCGAGATGAATAAAGTCACTTCTTCTAAAATATAAAGCTGACTACTTCGCGGATTTCGCCTATTGCGGGTTATTTTTAGAACGTAACCACCGCGATAAACGAGGGACCACTGTACACTGATTAATCTCCCAGGGAAAAGAGGTGACACCACTAGGCCAGATTAAGACTTTGTATACAGTATACTGATAATCTAGACAGGCCAGTGCAGCAAAATTCAAATCCTCTGGTCTTTGTTAAAATACTCACCCATTCTTAACTTAACTTCTTCAGCTTTTCTTTTGGAGAGAGTGGTTTCACCCCTCCCCTGTGCTCCTTAGTGTCCTTTTTCATGTCTCCTTTCTCCTTCTCCTCCTCCTTCTGCTCCTCCTCTACTCCTCCAAAAAGAACGCTCTGCTTCACGCTCACAGAGATCACCAGCGCCTGTATGATCCCGTACACCAGCGTGAACTGCGCCAAATACTCCCTGATCAAACCCAGCAGCCCCGCCATGCCTATAGTGGCCACGAAAAACATGGCCATCCCGTGAAACCACAGCCTCATCGCTCCCTGCACGCCCAAAATCTCCAGAACGATTTTGGAAGGAGTCGAGACGGTCCACAGAAACCCTACCACGAACAGGTCAAAAAGGTGACGCAGGAAGTTGAAGCTGATGTCATAATGCTCTGGGACGATGTCCAATTTCCAGCTGGAGACGAAAAGCCTGAACGGCGAGGCGATGGGCGGGGTGGGCGAGGGCGGTGGGGTTCTGTAGACGTCGGATTCTTGCCGTTTCCTCTGTTGCTGCGTTGTTGTTGCTTTCTTTGGCCAGTACACGTAATACGTTGGAAGCAGCCTGTTCCACCATCTAGTCTGAGAACTGTCAGTCTCATCCTTCCCAGCTTTGAGCTCCTCCACCTCCATTGGCTGGATCTTCTCCGGTGCCTCCCAGAATTCCTCCACGGGGCTGTTTTGGTCACTTTTACGCGACCAGCCGAACCATATCCAAGATGTCCATCCTCTGCTAGGTTTCTTCTCCTCTGCTATTACAGTTGCTTGGGTATGCTGAGTCGCTGGCTTACTGCCCCAAGACCGAACCCAACCCCAGGCTCTCCCCACCACAGCTGTCATGGTCATTTTTAGTTTTTGCGAGCGACAACAGCTAAGAACACCGCTGTTTACCTCACCAGATTAAGCGGAATAAAATGAACAAATGCAGGTATGCGCTGGCAGTCGTTGGGAAAGTGGTAGTACTTGTTAAAAAATGTAGGCCAGTTAAAGGGCGTCTTTGGCCCGCAGACAAGCCAGAGGGCGTGGATGTGTAGTTTCCATTAAAAAGGGGTACCTCCTCCTTTTCATTACGCTCACACTTGCCCACAATGAAAAGGTTTAATCTCAGTTTCAGGTCTGCATGTTAATTTTATTCTCCGTTTTCACACGTGCTTGGAAGATCTGGCTGTTTTTCACGTTGCATTGTTGTCTTAAAATATCCCTTAATGAAAATAGTATCTTAAAACTGCACAATAACTTTGAGATTAAACTTATTTGAAGATTTATGGAGGGAATCCTTGACGCTGATCCTCAGAAACCTGCTGACAAAAGAGAAAAAGTCAGAGAAAGTAGATTCCATTGTTTACCCTGTTATTACGACTAGCAGCAGCTCATAATTTGTGTTTTTGTTCCGCAAGTGACACTAAAATCAGTTCAAATTCCTCTCCAGACATTCCTATGACTATGTAAACAGATAATACAACATAAAGCCTCGTGTTTTGACATTTGATCGCTGTCCAAGAACATAAAAGCTGTCGTAAGTGAACAGCTGAGCGCTCACTCACCTTTAGCGTCGTTAGCCGGAGTTTAGGATGAAGCTAGCGTTAGCCACGATCCGTCCCGCTAGAATCCCAATTTACCCCAAGCCCGTAGGGTGGAATTAACAATGTCAGCGGGAAAAAATGGGGTTATATGTGATTATAAAAGATGTGAAATCCAGGTGGAGCAGAGGAGCAGCACAGGTACCCCTCCTGTGCTTCCTCCAGATTTTTTCCAAATGAGGAGGACAAAGGCGGTTACCGAGAGGACTTCCGGTGTGGGAGGTTCCTTCAAAATAAAGTCACGCTAATTAACACAATAACTATGGGGGGAAAAAACTACTACTACTACTACTGCTACTAATACTATTACTTATACTATTACTTCTACTACTACTACTACTGTGATAAAAGGAGAAATTCAATTTGTCAACTGGACAAAGTTTGTTTGGTCGAAAACGTTTCGCCGCTCATCCGAGAGGCTTCGTCAGTTCTGGTTCTAGTGCTGGTTAGTCCCTGTTTATATCTAGCTGCAGGGAGGAGCTCCCTACACTGAAATAGCTCTGAAACTATCTCCACTAATCTGTCTCTTTGTTTTTCAAATTACTCTGGCGACTAGTTTAGCCTCCCTATTCAAGCCTAACGACCCTCTCCACCCCTCTGCCCTGGATTGTCTGCCCTAATGTTTCTTTGTCTGTTTTTTGACTTGGTTTGAGAATCGAATTATAAATGGGAGACAAGTTATGTCTAACTCCCCCATTTCTGTTTAACGACGGATTCTCTTTTTGACAACATTGGGGAAACCAAACAGCCACTTCACAAGAGGATGTACAACACAGGCGGGCGGGCCAGAGTGGACCGTCTTCTGCCGTACATCTCCACCTAGAAGCCACGGGCCATTCTTTTGAGGACGGTGAGGTTCAGATCTTAGCCAGGGAAAAGAATTGGTTTGAGAGGGGAGTTAAAGAGGCTATTTTTGTCAAAAAAGAGAATCCGTCGTTAAACAGAAATGGGGGAGTTAGACATAACTTGTCTCCCATTTATAATTCGATTCTCAAACCAAGTCAAAAACAGACAAAGAAACATTAGGGCAGACGATCCAGGGCAGAGGGGTGGAGAGGGTCGTTAGGCTTGAATAGGGAGGCTAAACTAGTTGCCAGAGTAATTTGAAAAACAAAGAGACAGATTAGTTGAGATAGTTTCAGAGCTATTTCAGTGTAGTGAGCTCCTCCCTGCAGCTAGATATAAACAGGGTCTAACCAGCACTAGAACCAGAACTGACGAAGCCTCTCGGATGAGCGGTGAAACGTTTTCGACCAAACAAACTTTGTCCAGTTGACAAATTGAATTTCTCCTTTTATCATGGATTCTACCTGGACGACTGAGGGACTCTTCACGCATACTACTACTACTATTACTTCTACTACTACTACTACTACTACTACTACTACTACTACTAATCATCATCATCATCATCATCATCATCATCATAATGTTAAGTAATAGAGTAGACTGTACTATACTTAAGTATAGAGTATACAGTATATCACAGTGCAAAGGTCATATGATGATTGACAGAAACAGGCATAAGGATTCAAGATAGTTTATTTGTCATATGCAGGATTGACCCAAGGTCAACAATGCAATGAAATGTTTAGGATCAGAAGAACCTTTGACACACTAAGATAGTCAGAAGTACTAATAGCAGCAATAAAATTACATGGTAAAAAAAAGTGTTGCAAAAGTGCAGGGGAAGACATAAACAATATAATAAAAAATAATAATAAAATGTAATAACATACAAGGTACAGGTAGGGTTAAATAAGGTGTAAGTAGAGTATTTCATACATTGCACATAATGTGGTGTAGTATAAGTATTGCACAGATGATTGCACAGGTAACAGTAGTTTACAGTGAGGTAGTGACAGACGATACATTCATACAGAGCAACAGCAGTAAACATATTCTGCATAATGAAAAGTAGTTTACTGCAGTATTATTGAGAGTTCAGTATTATTTAGAGTATTATCCAGCGTTCAGTAGTCTGACAGCTTGGGGCTAATATCTGTCTTTGAGGGTGAGTTGTTGTGCAGTTGTAGGGAGTATTATCTGTTACATGAGGGTGAGTTGTGGGAATCACACACTATTTATTTATTTAGTTTATTTTTGAGACAGGGACAGTGAACAATCTACATTCACCTCAACGCGAGAGATGCACTGTGCCAGATTGTTGCACCAGAGCTCACTTCCAGCTCTAGTCCCTGGTGCATGATTTTTTTTTATGTTTGGAGTGCTCGGAGGAAACCCAGTCAGACACGGGAAGAACATGCAAACTCCGGAGAATCTGGAACCTTCTTGCCCAGACAGGCCCGACCAACCTGGGGATCGAACCTGGAACAGCAAGAAGGTTCTCAGCTCCCGTGCCACCAGTTGTGCAGAGCTATAGGAGCCCGTTGGACAATGAGCTCTGTCCCTCTATAAATGACTAAATAGTAAATTGAACACTTGTCTAAATATTTGCATGCACAATTAGACATGTTCAATTTGAGTTTTTAAAAAAATTAAATACAAATTTTAAAAAAGCCACTTAAGAGTGAATTCCAGTGCTTCTGATCAAATTTGAAATGGCTTTTGGGTAGGAGCCAAAACATCTTGATTGCAAAGTGTCCAAATGACCACTGATAAAAATGTGGGTCTAAGGTTCATTTAAGCCCATGTAAAAAGCTTAGGTTGTTTTTCTTGTAGCAGCCTTTGGATTTGATTCCTAAGGGGTATGTTTAGTTTATTTGATTTATTTGACAGGGACAATGTACTGGAGCATTAATCAGACTTTAGCTCCCGGAGCTAATTTCCATCTGCAGTCCCTGAGACAAACATCACACACAATGAACATAAAGCATCAAAACAGTGCAATTCATAATACAGTGGTACCTCACCTTACGAAATTAATTTGTTCCAGAAGTGGTTTCGTAATGTGAATTTTTCGTAAGTTGAGTAGCTATTTCAATGGAAAAAGCCTGATTCGTTCCAAGGCCCCGATCCAAGTTTTTATAGTGTAACTTTTTTAAATAGTGTAACATTGTGTTCTGCGTAGAGACTGTAGACCCAGGACTAAACCTGGACTATACCAGGTCTAGAATAGGTGGATTAAAGCGCCGTGCGCGGGTCTATTTCCTGGTTTCGTTTCGAGTCATGGCTGAGGCGAGCAGCGAGGGGGACCGCACGCAGTCTGAGCGCATGAACGAGACCCGTGCTCAAACCGTGCCTCCTCTAGACCAGGTCTAGACCACCGCGGCTCTTGCATGTGTTCGTTCATGCGCTCAGACTGCGTGCGGTCCCCCTCGCTGCTC
The DNA here is from genome assembly GCA_036785185.1 of Paratrypauchen microcephalus. NCBI lineage: Eukaryota > Metazoa > Chordata > Actinopteri > Gobiiformes > Gobiidae > Paratrypauchen > Paratrypauchen microcephalus. Next base: position 3,043,555 of record JAVJIX010000110.1, on the reverse strand, counting down.
GCCTCAGCCGTGACTCGAAACGAAACCAGGAAATAGACCCGTGCGCGGCGCTTTAATCCACCTGGTCTAGTCCAGGTTTAGTCCAGGTTTAGTCCTGGTTTAGTCCAGGTCTAGACCTGCTGGCAGCCCCGCGCCGGGTCATGCTGCGCTATCACACGTGTCAGAGCGCAGTTTTCTCCCCCCTCCTCCTTCCCCCCACACTTCACTATTTAATACATTTTGTTGAAAATCTATGAAAGTTTGAGTGTTTAAACGAGAGACAAATGTGAGAAAAGTTTTAATCCAGTCTGAGAAAAGCGTATAATGTGTGTGGCTGAGCGCGCATTATTTGAATTTTTGAGATTTCGCGTTTCGTAACTTGAATTTTCTTTCGTATCTCGAGACCAAAATTTAACGTGAAGGCGTTTCGTAACTTGGAATTTTCGTTTGTTGGGTCTTTCGTAAGGTGAGGTACCACTGTATTTACAGTGGCGGTGATACATTTAATCAATTAGTAAAAAATAATTCAAACTCTTTTCCCCCTTCTCATGTCGAGTCTTTAACGCCGACACGTCTGCACTCCTACAAATTGTTTAATTTCCAGGCTAAATTTTTTAAAGCATTTGCATAATTTTAGCTCAGTTGGAAGTTTGTTCCATTCTGAGATTGTTTTAAATGAAAATGCAGATTGTCCTGTTTTCCATTTTGGTATTTCACATTGGCCATTGATCGTTGACCTGGTTGTTCTGATCATCTGATCAGATGTTAAGTCAACTTTTTCAGTGGTGGTGTCACATTATTGATCATCTTGAATAATAACCTTAGATTGGCCAGTTTAATTGTGTTGTCAAAGTTGAGCATTTTATGTTTAATATCTGAGTGATAGTATAAGTTTTTATAAAGAGATTCTAAAGGTTTTGTTTTGTTGGCTTGTGACCAGCATGAAACACCAAAGATTAAGTGAGGTAGTATCATATTTAGATAGATTTGGAGTAGTCCGACAGCTTGGGGGTAATAGGCGTCTTTGAGGGTGAGTTGTTGTGCAGTTGTGAGTATATTATCTGTTACATGAGGGGTAAGTTGTGCACTGTCAGGGAATTTCATATGGATCTACATTTTATGGCAAACCTTTAGTGTTTTTTTTTTTTTTAAACACTCCATTATCTAAAATGATTCCAATACATCTGTATTCATCAACATTTTTAATGGCTTTTAAATCACACATTAAAAAATTCTCAAAGAAATTAAAGTGTGTACAAGTTTTAGTTGTTTTATACAAATTTATTCAGGCTTTCTGTATCCATATATAGAAGTATAATACAAGTAATCATACTCCTCACCTACAAAGCCATCCACAACCTCGCCCCTCCATACCTGTCGAACCTCATCCACATCTCCACACCTGCCCGCTCCCTCCGCTTCTCCTCCTCCCTGCACCTCACTGTCCCTCTTGTCACTATGGGAAGCAGAGCCTTCAGCCGCTCTGCTCCCCAGCTCTGGAACTCCCTCCCCCATGCTCTCCGCGACACACACTCACTCTCACACTTCAAATCTCAACTCAAAACTCATCTGTTTAGAAAGGCCTTCTCACTCTGACCATAACTGCACTGTCTTTTAATCTGTATCTGTTTTTTATAATGTATTTCTACACCGTTTTTATTTTGTTTTATCTTGTTTTTATGTACTGTATTATTTAATTAATGTATGGCGACCTTGAGAGCCTTGAAAGGCGCCTAACAAATAAAATGTATTATTATTATTAAGTAGTTCATGTTGTATTTTGTTCACCTACTTCTACCAAGCAATAAGTTAAATGAAAGACAGGTTTATAAATTGTCCCGTTTATTCAGTTTAGACATTTCACAATTCTCCCACAGAGATTCAGTAGATGATTCAATGTTCAAAACTCCAGCAGTCTTCCTCTGGTCAAACTCCAGATAGACAGCGTTTCTCCGCTTAAGATGGACCTGGAAAAAGAACAAAAGTTTAGTTTTAGGTCATTGTGGTGCTAAAGCTAATCTCTGCTAAAAACCAGAGAACTCAGTGCGCTGCGAGTAAACTTCAGCAATTATCAGTCGAACCGAAAAACTGAATCATCATCGAACTCTGGAGTCGGGATTAAACTTCCCCATTTAGATTTTAGTTAACACCAACGATTCCAAATTAATTTATCCAAAATGGGGCGACCGTGACCGAGTAGTACTTACAAGGCAGTTCTTGTCCATCCATCCGAGTCTAATGGGTTATACTGAACACTGAGGTCCTGAAAAAGAAAATTCACATTAGACCAAACCTTTTAAAGTAATTTTGAAGATGTACAACTGACATGTGGTCAGTGCACTGTGAAAAGACTTCATGATGATCAGAGACTCTAGTCTGAATAAATCATCATCCCACATTCTCAAACCAAAAAGTAGCTCAAGTATTTAAGAAAATACCTTGAAGCTGCAAGTTTCAGCCTACAGATGGTCACCACATTGGCCACCTAAAAACAGAAATGGTCATTAGAACAAGTTATTAAAGTTAGTGTACATTTACAAGTGTAGGGCCAACTCAGTGCACTGTGAAAGAGCTTCATTTTATTTCAGAGACTCTAGTCTGATGAATCATCAACGCAGCATCACAACCAAATTTGAAGTCATTCATTGCACTCACCCTTCATCTCAGGGCCGATGGCATTTCATCTTCAGCGTAAATCTAGAGCTCAGCCTCTCCGTTTCTCTGCAAAAACAGCAAAGCATACAGAAAATGAAACGCATGGCTCCAATTGTAAAGTTTGCAGCATGTAGATTTTTCTTCCAAAGCTTAAAAATGAAGCTTTATGTTTACAATTGATTAATAATTGTGATTGGAATGGAACGTATTGGTGAAATGTTTTTGTCATCATTGGTGTTAATGTCTGGAAAAGGAAAGAGGCAGATAACATAACATTACTCTCCTTTCTGCTCCCTTTCATTCAATATTTTGTATTGCCATCACACTGATTCTTTATACGTTATGAAAAAAAAAAAAAAGCCTACTGGTCATTGAATCTTACCATGTTAAGTGAAAACGCAGCTCATCCTTTCCCATATATAGAAGGGTCTGTTACACACCACCGTGAATCCTCGGTTTGATCAGGCCTCTCCATGTTCACAGGGAAACCCGAGCTCACAAACAGATCCAGGATCCTAAAGAAACACCACGGCGCTTTAGAACAGCACGGGCCCTGTCTGCCACGTGCTGCACACTTTATGGTTAAGAGCGAAAACACGGACTTCAGACTTCTAAAAGCACTTCTAAATATACATAGGAATAAAAGTCAGGAATTTCACGGACTTCTAAAGTATAAAACAAACTAAACAAGCACAAAAAGTAACCGAGAAAACTCACTTTCCGCAGGCGGAACTCTCGAGGCGCGACGTCGAACAGGACCGAAGAGCGTGCGTCAGCTCTTTATATAGGGGTCCTTCAAAGGCCCGCGTGCGTAGGCATTCTCATTAATGCCTGATCAAAATAAAGTAAAGTAAAGTAAAGTAAAGTAAAGTAAAGTAAAGTAAAGTAAAGTAGAGTAAAGTAGAGTAAAGTAAAATAAAAATAAAATAAAATGAGGCATTTTAATAAATATTTGATAACGGACACTAAACTAATCTGTATGTAATTATGCTATTGTTCTTTTTATTCAGTGAGTCAAAGTTATTAAAAATTAATTACCTTGTAAAATATTATACAGTGATTATGCTTTTTAAACAATAATACACATTTAATAAACAACTGCCAAAATTTATAATCTGAGATGCACATTTATAATCTGAGAGGTTATGGAAACTTCATTTTGCCTAATGTTAGAAGCACTCGTAAAAGTTTGTGTGTGACTGTGTGTGGCGTAAACATGTGGGATGTTCTGGATTTACAGCAGAAGCTCTGCCAAAATATTCACAAATTTAAGTTCTTGTATAAAGACCTGGTCTGGTCTGAACACAGAGAGACGAGTTTGAATGAATCATCAAATGTGGTCAAATATCAGTTTTATTTTAGTACAAGAATGCATTTGCCTTAGTTTTGTTTGTGTTTCTTTCAACTGCACTGATAAGGAAGACAGGGGTGGGAAGTTCGCACTCCTTTTTGAGCCCAAAAAAAAACGTCTTTGACTGCATATTGGTTACCTGTTTTTATTTCCTTGTGTTGACCTGCTCAAAATGAATAGTTATAAAAGTGAGTGGCTGTAAAATACATGCATATTAAGTTTTTTTTTTTAATAAATTGGGCAACATTAAAAAAACATGTACTTTAAGATAAACCTAAAAGCAACAACTGTCACGTGGAAACAGGAGGGATGACCCAAAATGCAGAACTACTGTTTCAGTACTTTAATAATAGCTAAACAAAAAACTGACCAAAATCCAAAGAGGCAAGACATGACTAATGACAACGGACCAACAAAGGGCAGAGGAAAACATGGGGTATAAATGCAGACAGACACAGGTGTAGCACATCAGGGCGGGGAAAACAATCAACAGACAGGAAGTAACAAGCTGACCAGAAATGTCAAAATAAAACACTGAGGACACGCCAAAGGAATAAGATACACAAAATATGAAATAACAGCCAAAAAAAAAAAAAACATGAACCATGACAACAATATGGCAAAGCAAATCTAACTTTTGTATAAAATATTACATAAATGCCGAATTAAAAAAACAAAAACGAGATGGCAAAGCAAATCTAACTTTTGTATAAAATATTACATAAATGCCGAATTAAAAAAACAAAAACGAGATGGCAAAGCAAATCTAACTTTTGTATAAAATATTACATAAATGCCGAATTAAAAAAAAACAAAAACGAGATGGCAAAGCAAATCTAACTTTTGTATAAAATATTACATAAATGCCGGGTGGCACTCCTGCGTGGGCGCCAGGTTGACAGCGAAGTCCTCATTTCGTTGCATGGTATTGTAAACAGCAGTTATCGGGAAGCCTCAGTCCGATCTGGCAACACGACTAAAGCCGCTCTACTGCTGTCGTCACCGAGGTCAGGTAGACGGAGCGAAGATGGCGACCGCCTACGAGAGATACAATTTGTAAGTAACAGAATTAAACCGAACACAGCTTTTTTATGTAGTTTTACGCTTTGTTTCGGGTGTTGGACGTGCTAATCTTGCCGTAGCGGTGCCCGGGGGTGATGGAGTCAGCTGGAGGAGCCGGGGTAGCGTCACGACACGGCGGTTGAAGTTCACTGACAGGCTCGGCTGGAAGAGCAAAGACCCAGCCAAGTTTCACTGCACCTTCATTCATTATGTACCACTCATATTTCCATCTTTATACTGGCAACGGCCTATTTATTTAACCAATCCTGCTCAGTGCGTGCTAAAAAGAGACCTCTTCTTACACAAATCCACACCATCAGCAAGTTGTGGAGCTACCAGTGTGCTCTCAGTGCCACAAAGGCTGTTTATTTAGCAATCCCAGTGAGAAAACACAGATATTTTAGACTTATTTGGAGGAAAAAACAGCTCAGCAGGTGTGAGGACTTTCGCTTGTTGGTTTAAGATGACTGTAACATGTTGGACTAATTGCATTTAATGCAATTTTGCTTTAGATCTAAGTTGCATGCCTATATATGTGTGAATTGTGGCATTTCTGGAGTCTTGGGTTTTTCCTACCACACCCACGATTATTCTGCTACTTGGGTAATTTTGTTGACTCGACCTGTTCACTGTGTTGTTTGGATAGTGTTGCTTTTGACATGAAAAACTCATCTATGTTCTAATGTTTCCTCGTCACAAACAGACACAAACACACAAATTCTGCAGATTTAGGCTGGGTTCTTCTCTCATACTGAAAATACTCTGCTCCACCTTGTGATGTCATGTGGTAATACACCATGGAAATGCAGGAAGAGCTCCACAGTGTTTTTAAAATCCATACACCTTCACTGGAATCATCTGGATTGAACCACATGTAAAAGGAGCTGTTCACTAACCACTACTAGCGATGCAAATTATCGATGAATTCATTAATTGATAGTTGATTGACCTTATCGATCGATTAACGATGAACTGATAAGCGGTGTTTTTCACCTGAATTTCAATATGGTCTTTAAGAATATAAGCTATAGTAACATAACACTGAGTCAAAAATATATCATAGTATTATTATATTGTATATTCCTCAATTAATTATTCCTTAATAAAGAAAGCTCTGCCTTTATTAGTCCCACAGTGGGGAAATTCCAGTTCTGCATTTAACCCATCCTGTTATCAGGAGCAGTGGGCAGCACATTACCGCGCCCGGGGACCATCTCCATGATCTTCTTGCTTCGGTTTGATCAGGCCCTAAGCTGGAGGATTTACCTATGGTGCATGTTTTGGGTTAACATTTGGGTAAAAAGCAGACAAATGTATTGATGCTGAATAACAAAATACAGTAATCCCTCGCTCTATTTTTTTCAATTTTTTTTTCTTTTTTTTTTTTATAGTGTAACATTGTGTTCTGCATCCTGAGAGACTAGACCAGGACTAAACGTGGACTAAACCAGGTCTAGACCAGAACTAAACCAGGTCTAAAGCAGGACTAAACCAGGTCTAGACCAGGTCTAAACCTGGACTAAACCAGGATTAAACCACCACGTGCCTCTGCTGGTTTCGTGCGGCTGGTTTTTGGCTCAGGCTGAGACTACGCATTCCGGGCGCCGCGGATCGATCTCGTGCTCAGCAGCCCCGGTGTATGAGCGAGGCCCGTGCGTACACCGGGTAGTGCCGTTGGCGCCTGCGGCCAGCTGTGAGTCTGGCTTGGCGCAGCGCAGTGCGCGGTTGCCTTGTTTCGTGACCACGCGTGTCCGCGATTAATTACAATTAATGCATTTTGTTCGACCAACGTCTTGATCGACAATTAATCGTAAGTCGATTAATTGCTGACATCCCTAACCACTACCTACACTAACTACCACTACATGACATCACAAGGTGGAACAACATTTAGAGCTTTGGAGATGTGGTTAGACTAATAATAAAGGGTTACTGTACATTTCTCCTATGTGAGACCAGTAAAGGGTTATCTTATCTTAAGCATGTGTGAATTAAACAAAACACAACTTCAGGCCTGTTTTTGAGGAGGTAACAACATTTTAATAGAACTTAAAGCTCACAAGAAAAATAGGACATTTTGTACTTGCAATTGAGTATAATTCTAGCCACGTAATTGGTTACATTTTAAACCATACAAGTTACTGAGAACTGCTCAATTGTCCCACTAACTCTACTTTTCCTTGAGTACACATTTTCAGTACTCTTTAAACCTTTCACTCTAGGGCAGTGTCATAGTTCACAAAGAGAATAAAGGTAAAGAAAGTATCAGCAGGCCTGTTTGGAGCGACTGTATTAGTGGAATAATAAACATTAGGCCATATCTTTTCCTGACGATCAAGATTCAAATGAGCTGAGAACATACAGTCCTTCAGGCCATAAGTATGTGCCACATGCTTTCCACCTGCTGTACGCCGTTCACATGCTGAAGCTTAAGCTCAAAGTGCACTTCATGTACAAGTAACAGAAGTAAACAGTTCTGCACTTCCTGCTTCTGTGGAACTTGGTAAATGTCAGAAATCAGGACTTGGGACACAAAGTAGAGCGAGTACTAACTTTGCTCTAAGCCAGTGAGTCTCACACTTCTGCCTGAGATAATACAGTAGGCATCAGTGGTACGGCTGGCGGATGTATCCATGATAATATTGTTTATCTGAGTTTGTTTTCCTGATTCCTCCAGATATCATCATCTGTCAGATATTGAAACAGAGGAGTGACTGAGTTCTAATCTAATTCTTCTCCATGTTTGCACAAACGTATTACTTAAGATAAATACATTTTATTATTTTTCTAAAACTGAAAGGTGTGTGTACTTCATATCAATATGTAGTTTAAATGTAAGGTTTTGTTAATTGTCCCATAGGGAAATGTGCCCTCTGCTTTTGACCCATCCTGGGCTCATCAGGAGACCTGTCTCCAGATCATGAGCTAATCTTGGTCAGGACTATCTGGAGGATTTGACCTGTTTTGCAGGTTTTGGGTTGAAACTAGTGTGGCCGAAGTGAGGAAGAATGCAAACTCCACAGAAAGGCTCAGGAGTAGGATTGGAGGTGAGAGCCAGTCCAGCATGAGGCCAAATCTGATCTAACCTGGCTCATAAAACATTGACCACAATGTTTAATGCTGTAAAAACGTGTGAGTGAAAGAATAGTTGTGCGTTTTGCACATGGCTTAAGCCCATTCACTTTTGTACAATTACAGGCACGATTTAGCACACTTCTGAAGGACTGCAAAAGGAGCTCATCTCTCAACAATATTCTTCCATTCTGTTATTCTGAGTGGCCCTTAAAGGTGCACTGTGTAACTTTTCTCATGGAGGATACACCATCTGCTCTTCTCCATGGAGATGTTGTTGATTTGTTTGGAATGTTTCACAGTATGGCCAAACCAGACCAAGTTACAGGTCAGATATGTGGAGAGGCGACCCCGCTCAGTCAGAATGCCTGTTTCTCTGAGCTGTAATTGAATAAATGTAAGACATCATACTGTGGAACATTCTAAGCACCTTCCCTCTCTCCTGTGTGCTCACGTTGGCTCTTGGCTGAAGCAGTGAGTGCCCATTTCATGAGTGTATGTTTGATTAGCAGAGTTGAACAATAGCTCTTTTGTAGCAGCAGCTCTCAGACTGAAGTGTTACAGTCTGAGAGCCCTGTAAGCCTCAGACGTCATCTCAAACAGGGTCACACTTTTCTCCTCTATTTTTGGGGTCAGTTTTTATCTCGCTTTCATTTTCTTTGCTCTACTGAGAAGTTTTTGAGTTTTTTTTGACTATATGATAAGATTTAAGCCGTAAAAAGGTTAAATTACCAACTTCTGTGACTCTTTACAGATCCAAACTAAGGAATGCTGCTTATTTATTGCAGCTCATGTTTTTTTTCTAAACAGTATTGTAGTTTTAGAATATTTTTTGTGGTTTAAGTCGCTTTTCTCCATGAAAATGTTTGTCTGGAATATTTCACAGTATGGCATTAAACCTTTCTATCCTCATGGAGACCAAACCAGGTTACAGGTCAGATCTGTGGAGAGACGACCCGCTCACAGTCAGAATGTCTGTTTGTCAAGGGAATTTTGAGCTATAAATCCACCTGTAATTGAATAAATGTAAAGTAGCGCTGTTTAAAATCATACTGTGTAATATTCCAGGCAGAGCAGTGACATATCCTAAGTATCCTTGGTGATGGAATATCCCAGATGATGGCATTAAACAAAAATACCTTGTAGTTATTCAATTACAAGTGTTTCTGTTTTCTGAAAACTACCACAAAGACACGCATTATATCTGTGAGTGGGCCCACTTCTCCACAGATCTGACCTGTAACTTGCCCTTGTGCTGTGAGATGCTTGTCTCCATGGAGATGGGTAAATTAAATGCCATACTGTTGAACATTCCAAAGAAAAATCTATATGGAGAATCCAGTTCACAGCACGTTTTATAAACATGACAGTTTCCAAAGTGCTGCGCAGACAATTTAAGACAATAAAAGACAGTAAATCATGAATAAAAACAGTAAATAAAAAGTGTTAAAATGCAGAAAGATAAAAAGGATAAAACATGAATAAAATCTAATACAAAATCTTAAAGCCCCAGTGTGTAGGATTCGTGGCGCATAGGTGGATGGTGCTATTGCACTTTCTGTTTTAGCTACGGCAGACCTCGAGGGTCACCCGGGCACGCCGTAACACGGTCCCGGTTATTTTTTCTTTTTTTTCTTTTCTCATGAAAACACACATTCCCGATCATGTACCATGACACTCTACACATCAAATGAAACCTTACAGTCTCCTCTTTTTGACTATGCAATTCATTTCCCGGCAAAACAATCACTCCCCGAGCACATGGGGCTTTTATACGGAAAAGCACAAAACGAGGTTAGCTTACCTTAGAATGCTTTGCACAGGTCAAACTCTGTATTTCACCATAAACTTGCTCTCAATTTGTCCGTAAGGATCCAGCGAATAAAATCCAGTAAAACAATTTAGTCCAAAACACGTGTTAGATCCATTACGACGTCTGATCCGGCAGCATGCTTGTGTTGTTTACCCAAAACCACGAGCCTTGCCGAAGGCGAAGGCGGAGCCCAAATGTCCTTCTGCGGCTCTCGTATTCAAAATGGCTGCCTCTGCATGGGGAAGATCCCCCTTTTATGTGACTATATCTAAGTCCAAAAGAATACTTTGATTTCATGATGGAAGTGAAAAGGCTTGGAAAACAATGTATTTTTGAATGGGTATCTTCAATTTCTGTAATTAACGGGTAAAAATCTTACACACTGTCCCTTTAAATAAAAGAGACAGCGGACCACACCACTCACGAAAAGTTACATCACTTAGTTTGAATATTATTTATCGTCTATATTTACTTCAGCGGTCAAACTTCAGAATTTGTTATCGTGACTGGCCTATGGTCCAGTCTCCAGGACTCAATTTGGTTTGGTTCTTCATGAGTCTAGATATTAGAGATGGGACAAGATCTCGTGCCACAAGACTGTGCACACATCAGGAAAATGATCTCGTGAGATTTTTTCCCCACACGTTTTTACATTTGCCTTGGATTAAAAAGGTTAACTTTGCTGAGTACCTCCTCTTGAGAAGCTGTAATAACAAAAAGCAGTGTTACAATGGCTCCAAAACTGCAAAATGAAATGCATAAAAACATTTTGAAGGCAGAATTGTGAACTGAATCGCGCAATTTATTTATTAAAAAAGGTAAAATCTTATGTTGTCTCGTTCTCTTGAGCTGAATCTTGTAGAAATTGTGTCTCGTCCATTACTAGACATGTGTTGCTAATAATAGGAGCTTTTTGTTGGAGAATACTAAATAGGTCATTGTTTATCGAGTATAGGAATTTATCTCAAAGCCGGGTAGAAATAATGGATAATAAAATCTAAATGGGCTGCAGGATTTGTGGAAAATATCTGATTACGGCTATGATTACTGTACTTTGAGATTTATGTTTTAATTATAGGATTCTGGTCATATTTTAAACAGAAGATAAAATGACTGAAATGTGAACTGAAAACCTAGTATAAGACAGGAGATTTTGTTGTTTGTCGAGGAAATTTGCGATTTTGGACATTTTATTCTGTGTAAAAGCTGCTCACCCTGTAGTTTAGACCTCTACAAATATGTTCTGAAATGTCCCTGTATTGTCAGATGCCCTCTTTGTGTGTCAGATGCCCTCCCTGTGTCTCCATGAGGTCGTCTTCTGTGTAAAAGCTGCTCACCCTGTAGTTTAGACCTCTACAAACATGTTCTGAAATGCACTAAACTCTTGTAATCGTGTAATAGTCGAGCAGCTCAGGTTTCAGTCCTCTCTCAAATGTTAATGCCCCTAGACATTTCTTTTTAAACATGCACCCAGGAAGGAATTTAAATATTTTATTGCTTCCAGTTAAGGAAAACAAATCTTTAATCTGTATTTGGTTACAAGCGTTGCTGTTGCAGTTTTAATTGAATACAACCAGAAGCACAAGATGTGAATGTTTGTATTTTACCTCTTTCGCTTGTTTTACATTTTGGTGAAGTTTATACATTTACTTCCTGTTTGGACATGTGCCGCAAATATGACACTGATCCTGATACTTTGCAGCTGATGTCATTTAACATTCTCTGGGGAGTGTGACGCTAACTGAAAGCACTGCTCTGTTAGAAGCTCTGGTTCTCAAATTAGACTTTAATCTGATCTTTATTTTAACACAAAAAGAACTCTTTTAGCTGGAACTATAAATGCTGAGATAACTTGTGCTGTTAAACAAGTCTCCCTCACATTAAATAACAGTCACACGCTGGCTAACGGTTTTTCAGTTAGTCACTCTCACCTTTTTTGAAGAAAATCAAACTTCTAAACAGGACCATGAACGCTTGGACTGATCACAGGCTCCTGAAAATGTACTGTTTTTATACTTTTCGTCTTTACTATGGCAAAAGGAGAAATTCAGTTTCTCAACTGGACAAAAGTTTCGCAGCTCATCCAAGCTGCTTCTTCAGTTCTTGTCAGAATGCTGGTGGACACAGCTGCAAAACATATTTGAGCAAATAAACTTTTGTCCAGTTGACAAATTGAATTTGTCCTTTTGCCGTGGATTCTACCTGGACGACTGAGGGATTCTACACATTTCTTCTTTACTCTTTTTCCACAAACTGCAGCTTAATTGATGTAAAACTATAATAAATAGTGACCACAGGCGCTATCCCACCAAAAATGCAGAAATGGAAAAATATATATGGAATATTTAAAGGGGCATTGTGTAACTTTTCTGGTTGTTTCTGGATATGTCATTGCTCTGCCTGGATTGTTCCACAGAATGTTAAACAGCTCAGCTTTATTCAATTACAAGACAGAAAGACATTCTGAGTGTGAGCGAAGTCACCTCTCCACAGAGCTGACCCGTAACTTGGTCCGGTTTGGTCTCCATGAAGATAGAAAGGTTTAATGCCGTACTGTGAAACATTCCAGACAAAGCCATAACATCTCCATGGAGAAAAGCATTTGACGGACCCTCCACCAGAAAAGTTACACAATGCACCTTTAAGATTAAGCTTTCCATTTTAGGTTCTTGGTGGTTTTAAGGAATGCCAAACATCTGTATAAAAGAAGAAAATTAGACCCTGCAGAAAACGTATAATTCAAATTTGGTCTGGGTTTTTTGGAGGTTACTTGACAGGGCCCTGCTGTGTCGCCCGATGATTCAGAAGACGGCAGTGCATTTTTCACTTGTGTCTCATTGTGCCTGGTTTTATTCAAGTTGAGAATGAGTTTAAACCTTAGTCTGCTTTGAATAAGTCTAGGTCAAGAGTACATGCATTTCTAAAAGGTCCTTTGTGTGAAGAATCCCTCAGTCGTCCAGGTAGAAGCCATGGCAAAAGGTCCTATATTACACAAAAAGGATTCTTGTGAGTTTTAAGCCATGTTATAATTCTGTTACCTCATCAAAAGGACACCCAGAGTTGTGTCGTTTCATTCACACATGTTTGAGTAAACATTTATTATTAGTCTATCTACATCTCCAAAGTCTATTTAGTGGCAGCTAACAATTTAAAGTTGTTGTTTCCATCAAAATATATCTGGAGTTGTCTTTTGTTTTGTTTAAATCACTGCCGCCTTTGTGATTTGATAAATGCACCAATTGAAACAGCGATTTTGATTCAGTGGTACTGGAATTGCCCGTCCCTAATACACAGGGCAGTAGAGGGGGGCAAAGGGGGTCTGTTGTACCGGGCTACAGGGTTTTAGGGGCCCAGAATTGGTATTTTTCAGAATGTAGAATGTGATTTTGGTCATACTCCCAGATGGGGGCAAGAGACAGATTTTCCTACTAATTACATTGTACTTTATTATGAAATGTCTAAAAAGTAAATGCACAAATGTAGGGCTGGGGCATCATTAAGAAGTTGCCGATATGATGCATACTTTGATACAGAAGTCACGATACATTGAGCTATTGATTCAATACAATTTGATACGGTTCAATAAAAATGAAGGCTAAATCATGGCTCTGATACTAAGTCTTTGTTAAACCACTTGTGCAAAGTGAATATGAATATGTCAAATGTGTTGCATAAACAAGTTTCCTCTAAACAAGCAACAAAACTATAGCGTTGTAACAAAATAAATTAGTAAAAAATACCAAAAAATACTTAAATATCGAAACTGCATCCCACGATACTGATTAAACGCTACGATATATCAGTATTTCACAATTTTTGCACACCCCTACACAAGTGTTGAATCTGCTTATTTCTGTGAGGGATTAGACACAAGAACTCACTACTTTTTCTGCCCTCCCATGTGTATTAAATATGATTGGCCCATAGAATGTTGTGACGTCCTCTCAAACACAGCAACTGGACCCTCTTCCTGTTAATTTATATTAGAGGGGGGGCCCATGTGAAGGTTCTTGCCCCCGGCCCCCGAATGTCTGTCAACGGGCCTGCTAATACATACCATCATTAAAATGTGCCTTTGTTTTTGCTATTCAGTGTGACAAAGTAAGCACTCGGTGTTGTCTGATTTGTTTTGTTCCTGTGTGATTTCAGGCACACGACCCCAGAGAAGTTCTACATTGAGGCGTGTGATGAAGGCGCAGACGCCGTGCTCGCCATCGACAGGGTCTCCAACGAGATGACCCTCACAGGTGACCGCTCCACTCCACACAACATCAGAACAACCTAACTTTTTTTTTTTTTTTAACATTATGGAGGTTTTTATTGCACCAAAAAATGTACTGTGAGTGGGCTTGCATCTCCACAAACCTGACTGTTACTTGGCCTGTTTGTCTCCATGGAACTGTTTGGCTGTAAACCTGCCGAGGCCAAATTAGGTTTAGTTTTCATATGCCTTTGTTCATATTTCTTATCTTGATGTCCTATACACCATTTATTTTAAGTTATATGCTCTATATGTCGCAAATGCAACAAAGTGTATTCCGATTAGACTGGAATTTGGTATTTTATGGAGTTGTATAATTAAAATATTGTGTTTTGGTTTTGTTCCAGGGAGAAACAATGTCCCTCCCTCAGCAGTGACCCGGCCCATCTGTGGCATCATGGGCACCATCCGACTGGTCGCAGGTACTGTTCTGTTCTGTGTGTACTCGTGTGTACTCCTGTGTACTCCTGTGTACTCGTGTGTACTCCTGTGTACTTGTGTGTACTCCTGTGTACTCGTGTGTACTCCTGTGTACTCGTGTGTATTTGAGAGGTGGGAGATAATAGATAAGAGGAAAAAAATGAGTATATCGCCTATAATTAAAACAAATAAAACTGACACCAAAAATAATGATAAAAAATGAAACGTCCAGTATAATTCTCCAAACAAAGAGTATAAAGTCATATTTCTCCACTTGAACCTCAACCAAGGCCCATTTTATCACATTCCTGAAGAACTGTTCAAATATAGTGAATGTTGTTACTGAGATGATGCAAAAAAAGTGTTGATTTTTGTGAATTTCCTCCACCCCTGCTTATGTGTACTTATGTATGTACTGTTGAGTGCTTGTGAGTACTTGTGAATTCTAGGTATGTAACAATAACCGAGATATCATGATATTGTATCGTCAAAAGTCAATAATATCAAGGACCATCACAATATATTGAATTACAATATTCTCTTTGCTTAAATTCATTGTTATGGTGCAGCAATGGCTAAAAACAGAGGGAAACACATAGACCAGAGGTGCTTTTTTAACCCAGATCTACTTTTGAGATTGATGGTGTGCTGAGATCTACCAAGGGGGGGGGGTCTGTTAGACATGGCAAAATGGGCTTTTGGAGTGAGATTATTTTTAAAGTCGCATAGGGGCGAAAAAATCGGATTTGGGTCACTTCAAGCTGCAGTGTAAATGTAGCCCAAGATATGTGCTCCTACACACCATATCCGATCTTTTGACATGCGACTTCAGTCTGAACGGCCAGGTCGCGTTTCCTCCAGCGAGAGTGGTACAAGTCGGCGCTCACAAATGTACACAAACATTCTTCTTGTCATGCGAAAATAGAATATAAACTCCGTATCAGTGAAGTGGCGAAGCACGTAGCAATCCCACCATCAATCTCCGCGCCAACACACACTGCTGCCACTGCCCCACAAAACACCGTGGCCAAAAACCTCGTCCTTCTCCGTCTCCTCCTTAAAACAAATAAGCTGTACATGTTCTGGCTCCGGTACGACAGCAACTTTAGGCGACTTCCGTAAACACTGAGCACGCTCGCTGTGACCTCGTCGTGTCCTCCAAGGCGCATGCGGGACACTTTTGGGATGTTTAAAATTCACACTGGAGATCACATACATGTCGCATTTCATTGGAAATGTGAACGACCTCGCAAAAAAATCGGATTTCACAAAAAAATCAGAATTGAGCATTAAGCCCTGCAGTCTGAGCGTATCCATAGACACACATTTCTGGCGACTGACACTCGGCTGGTTGGGTACCCCGACATAGACCATGATCCTTTGCTTAGTTTCAGTGCAGACTACATAAAAAAATATTGTTAGAAGCACGTTCACGTCTTAATTATTTGGATTATGACTGAACCAAATGGAAAAAGTAGTGTATTCACAGTTTTCGTAGCCTCCAAAAAATGTAATAAATATCGTAGCATGAGATGCAAATCGTGAAAATATCGTACAGAGATTTGGATATTGTTACATCCCTAGTGAGTACTTGTGTTTACTTGGGTGTACGTGGGTGTACTTGTGTGTACTTGTGAGTCTGACCCCGTGTGTGTCTCAGGGATGTACCTGATCGTCATCACCAGGAAGAAGAACATTGGGAGTCTGATGGGTCACGCCGTGTGGAAGGCCGTGGACTTCGACATCATCTCGTACAAGAAGACCGTGCTCCATCTGTCCGAAATACAGGTTAGGAAACGCCAACAGCCAGAAGCTTAGAGCAACATGTACAATTCATGGAGTCAAATAGGGTGTCAGAAGCACTGTACCTGATTGTTACAGTCTTAAACGTACAACTAGCATGCTAACAATAAAACACTGTATAATTGGATGCAAACAGTACACAGCGGACTTATTTTGACTTTTCATTTGAACAGAGGTCCAGACTTGTTCACTTAACCTTATGCATCCTGAGCATTCACTGTGATTTAGTTTGTAAGTGCTTTTCAAAACGTTCAGAGGCCAGAGTGCACAAACATTTACATTAAATATCTGTACTTTATGAGAAGGTCGTGATTTGGCTGTTGACAGAACTTCTTGTGCGTTATGCCATATTAACGCACGGCTGTAACGCTGCGTTCTCTTGTGTTCGGGACTCGGGGAAAACCGACCTCCACCTCGAAAGTGCAATGGAACGGCCAATCAAATCGGAGGTTGTGAATCAAACTCGGGCTGGTTCGGCGCATACGAGTCGGTCGGATTGACGTCACGGCGGAAATGTCCGCGCGGAGAATTGTCTTTTTGTCATTTTGATATGTTAAGTTGTGTTTGTGTAGAGAAAGTGTCTTCTAAAAACTTTGTAGAGACATTTAGATTTTCTTTCACATGAACATGTACGAGTCAAACTGCCATAACTGAGTTGCCGACAGCTAACGTTAGATAACAGATTTGTATTAGCAGGAGCTCGATACCCGACGTTTCGTTAAACTTTCTCGGGCGTCCAGATTTTCCCCAACTGTTGTAATGGAGGGCGGCAGTAGCTCAGCTGGTAGAGCGTTTGGCGCTGATCCAGAGGTTGGCGGTTCGACTCCCTCGACAATGGGTTGAGCGGTCGGATCCACTGCGATCCCAGCTCCCACAGATGAGTGCTGCTGTTGTGTTCTTGGGCAAGACGCTTAACCTCGCCCCTAGTGTCTTTGTACACTGGTAGCCCCCCGTCCTCCCGTGGACCCAACAGCCGCGGGAGGATCCATGGGTGCACTGTGTGATCTGGGGGGCGGACCTGGACCATTGCTCCCGCGACCCCCAAAAAATACGGAAGAAAGCGGAAGAAAATGGGGAAAAAAACTAAACAAAACACATTGATAACGGATGATTTATTGACTACCGACATTTAATAGAATGCGGAATAAGACTTTAATTTTAATTAATTATAAAAACATAAAAAGTTTTATGATATTAGATATTTTACAGAACCTTAACTGACCTAATTTTGTTTTAAAATCGAAACATTTTTGCTTGAAACATCAAAGGTTCAAAACAGAAAAACAGCTGCACCTGCACCCCCATTTACTCTATTCTTAGACATGATGGAAGTCCAAACTAATCTTTTTCCATTTGTGCTCGGGGGAGAATATTTGGTCCAAAATGACTGACTCACACCTCTTCTCATAATTATCTTTTCTATTTTTGCCTGGATCATTCCTGTGTGACACCGACAGGGAGCCATCACAGAACAGTTTGAGGTTTGACTCGTCTGAGGTCTGAGGCTGGTCTAACCTCTCGCTCCTCTCGGGTTACAGACCGACATCACGCTGCATACCTTTACTAGAGTCTGTGCATTATTAACCCAGTGCTTGACCAAGATCAGTGGACGATTCAATAATGGATCATCACTGATGGAAAGCAGAGTGGGTACATTTAGACGGCCAGAAGAGAGAAAAAAAAAAGAATCCTAAAATAACCTGATGAATAAATCTGATTTTTGGTCTGTGTTTACATCAGGGCCCTAACCCTAACCCTTTTCCATGGGGCCACATGAGAAGCTGGAGGGCCGGGGGCAAAATGCTGAACTCAATTCTGCATAATATTAATTGTATTTCTTTATAAAAAGCAGTAAATATCATTGTTTGAACGCACTGGTAAGACTGGGAAGAGTTTATGTTATGCCTAAGCAATGAAAAAGTGAGGTTGCCTTACAAAAAAACACCTCTGAAATAAAAGCAATTCATCTTTAGTCCATGCATGAGGTAAAATGATAAAATATGTTTATTTTGCAATTCCAAATGAGCTCAAACAGGCCAGTCAGAGTCGACCAAAGAGCCGTATGTGGCCCAGGAACTGGACAAGACCCAGGTCTGGTTTACATGTACAAAAAGAAGGATTTCTAATCAAAAACACAACAGGTGAAGGTGCGCTGTGTCCGACACCTGCTTGTTTCTATGGAAATGTCATTGCTCTGCCTGGAATGTTCCACAGTATCACATTAAACAGCTCTACCTTACATTTATTCACGTACAGGTGGTTTTAAAGCTCAAAAATATGAAGAAAAACAGACATTCTGGTCACCTCTCCACAGATCTGACCTTTAACTTGGGCTGGTTTAATGCCATACTGTGAAACATTCCAGACAAAGCAAGAACATCTCCATGGAGAATAGAAATAGAAAGAATATTTGAGGGACCCTCCAACAGAAAAGTTACACAATGCACTTTTAAAGGAGCTGTACCTGATTTTTACCTGATTTAATAGAAGTAGTTCATTTTGAACAGTTTCCAGTGGTCTAAAGTTGTTCCTCACTTACCTTTGCATTCAGAGCTCAGAGACCAGAGCAGAGATTTGCCTTTAGTGTAAAGCTAACAAGATGCTAACAACACAGTTCCTGATTCTCTTGGATGCAGACAGTACACAGTGGACATATTTTAACCCCAAGAGCTGATTTTACAATACATTTAAACACGTATTAAAATAAAGTTGTATTTAAAAAACAAAGCACAATGAAATTTTAAATTATTCTTTCAATCTTTAACATTTTCTTTCATTTTTGCCTTTGCTTTTTGCATATTTTCCTTTGTCAACTCCTTTACAAACGCGAACAGTCAGTGAGAAGTCAGATAACTCTCATCAGATGCACCTGTTTACGTGACATTCCGATAATCTGATCACCCCAGAAATCAGATCATGATCAGATTTTTGGCGTGCATGTAAACATGGCGACCGTGAGGATAGAGGGCTTGTGCTAGCTTAATGCACCGGGTTAGCTGGCTTACACTCATCCTATTAGCTCTGGAGAGAGGTACAAAGCTCAGAAAACACGCCAAGCATTTTGAGACTGAAAGGACTACATGACAAAGGCCATAATAACATTAACTGACATAAAACCGTTAACTGTAAGTAATAAAAACATATCAAAATCCAGTTAAAGGCCCTCTGCATTTTTCCCATGTTTTTGAGCTATATTTGTTTGTTTCTTTACAGATATATTGTATAAGGAGCTTTCGATATGAACATAAGCCCGCTGTGTACTATCTGCATCTAATTATGAAGTGTGCGGTTAGCATGCTAGTTGTTTGTAGCTTTACTGTGACGACAAAACTCTGCTCTGGTGTCTGAAAGTTGTCTAGAATGCTCAGAATGCATAAGGTAAATGTTTTTCCACGTTTTTAAGACGGTAAAAAACAGGTACAGTGCCTTTTTTAAAGAGTCGTTTTGGAAAATATTTGGAGATTTCCATTTGGTTTAGTTTCGTTTCTACTGGTAGTGATGTTTAAATTGATGCTAATGGCTAAAGTTTCCCTTTTTTCTGTGCAATTCTCAAAGTCTGGAATTACAGGCACAGTCTTATTTTCAGTAAGTACTTCTCATTGTACTGAGTCCTTCTACCGAAGACTGTACTTCAAAACCCTGTCCATTCAAAATATTTGTACATATCATTTACCAAAAATGTATTCCACATTGTATAATCGGACAGCGGTTTTGGTCAGTCCCAGCCCTAGTTTCTGACCTTGTGTTCCCATGTAGTACATATTTTAAAAACAGGTTTAAAAGCGCTGTACTGAATTTTTACTGTCTTAAAAACTTTTTTAAAACCCCAAAACAAAACAGAATGAGTTAATTTTAACTGTTTGCAGTGGTCCAAAGTTATTGCTCACTTACTTTATGAGACAACTTTCAGACACCAGCAGAGTTTTGCCGTCATGGTAAAGCTGACAACAACCAGCATGCTAACCGCACACTTCATAATTAGATGCAGGCAGTACACATTGGAACTAATTTGACCTCAAGAGCTTCTTATACAATATATCTTACTTGTCTAATATTCATCACTTACCTTAGGCATCATCATTATTCACCATGATGAGTTTAGAAGCACTTTTCACAACCCTCAATCAGCACTTCCTGATTCTCAGACAATAAAACACTTTTAGTCTCAAGAGCTTCTCGTACAATATATCTGTACTGGAGTAAGGGAATTTTTTTCCTCGGATACATTGAAAAAAGTAAAAAATTGCAACTAACTCTATCCACCTTATTCCGGAAGTTGCCGTGGGCGCCGGCGTCATCATTCGAGGTGTATTATTCTGTATGGAGCCGGTCTTGATGGCAAATAAGTTCAATCCGGACGATAAAGCCGTTTAAAAGCCTCTCAGAGAATCAGTGCAGTGTGACATGAACATTTTACACAAATAAACCGACTTTATGTCATATTAAAGATTCAAAACGTTTCCCAGATTCTCCATTGACATGAATGGGATTTCTGTTCAATCGGAAGTGTCGCCACAAGAAATTGCAGTTTAGGAGCATTTAGAGACAAAAGTGGACGAGGCCGAATAAGGTGGATTAGCTACAGCCAAAATCTAAAGGTATTTCACAGGTGTGCTAAAAACTGAAGTAAAAGTATTAGTTTTGATTATTGTAATTGCGTCCGTATATAAAGGCAACAACATGCAAGTGGTGTGTGGACATGTCCATCCAATAGTTTTAATAAAATGCATATATATATTTACATTTTAATAATTATTTTTTAGAATCTGAATCGGAAAGACTTTTATTGCCATTGTCAAGTGAACACAATTCACAAAACTAAGAACTTGTCTCGGTGATAAGGTGCGAACCTAAAACACTAAATAATAGTAATAACTGATAGAGTTATATGGACAGCTTTAAGTTGGGTCTTAAAGTTACGTGAAAAGTCCCTCAGTCGTCCAGGTAGAATCCATGATAAAAGGAGAAATTCAGTTTGTCAACTGGACACAGTGAGCGCTACACTGGAGAAACAAAAGAGGATGTTGGATTCACAAGAGGATGTACAACACAGGCGGGCGGGCCAGAGTGGACCGTCATCTGCCGTACATCTTCACCTAGAAGCCACGGGCCATTGTTTTGAGGACAGTGAGGTTCAGATCTTAGCCAGGGAAAAGAACTGGTTTGAGAGGGGAGTTAAAGAGGCTATTTTTGTCAAAAAAGAGAATCCTTCGTTAAACAGAAATGGAGTTAGACATAACTTGTCTCCCATTTATAATTCGATTCTCAAACCAAGTCAAAACAGATAAAAGAAACATTAGGGCAGACGATCCAGGGCAGAGGTGTGGAGACGGTCGTTAGGGTTGAATAGGGAGGCTAAACTAGACGCCAGAGAAATTCGAAAAACAAAAGAAACAAATTAGTTGAGATAGTTTGAGCTATTTCAGTGTAGTGAGCTCCTCCCTGCAGCGAGATATAAACAGGGTCTAACCAGCACTAGAACCAGAACTGACGAAGCCTCTCGGATGAGCGGTGAAACGTTTTCAAACAAACAAACTTTGTCCAGTTGACAAATTGAATTTCTCCTTTTATTGTCTTAAAGTTACCTACATTACTATAGGTTAATCTTGGATAGCAGCACAGTATCTTGGCAAATTGTGTCTGGCCCAGGTCCAGATAAAAATCTTGTATAAGCAGCTCTTGAGGGGAGAGCATTTTGGCAGTTTGAATCAAATCCCGCTCTCGACATAAACATTGGTTGAGCGTTCATATCCACTGGCCCACAGATCGGCTGGTGTGATTCTAGCTTCTGCAAATGAACGCTGTCGTCGTGTCCATGGGCAAGACACTTACCCCACCTGCCTCCCCCTCCCGTTGTCTGCATACGCTGGTGTATGAATGGGGTTCCTTGATGTAAAGCGCTTTGAAAGTGGAAAAGCTCTCTATAAAAATGTGACCATTACCACTGAGGTCAAAGTAAGTCTGCCGTGTTCTGTCTGCGACTAATTATAAAGCGTTTTATTGTCTGTGAATCAGGAGGTGCACGTTGGCATGCTAGTTGTTAGTATTTTCATGATGACCGAACTCCGTCTGGTCTCTCAAAGTTGTGAAAAGTGCTTATAAACTCATCACGGTGAATAATTTGGGGCTCATTCCAGAAATGGAGAACATTTGGACTTTAAAATGTTTGAAAAATAAACCTTCACTTTTCTGATTTTCTGCTACATATTCATCAATAATCGGTAATAAACTATCAAATGCTTGATTAGCTCAGCTTACGGATCAATGGTACAATTTTTATGACATGATTTATTTGGTTTATTTATTGATTTCCTCTAATCACAGTAACAGGGTTGCAGATCCGCACTAATGTTCACTTTATCTCAGGAGGAGAAGCTGTTTAGCTGTTACTGCGAATCAAGAGGAAAAACTTATTTATGCAAATAAGTAAAGGATCGTTCTGATCATTTGCATAACAGGGTTGCATGAGGCAGAGTGAGACGTTCAATCAAGGCTAACGATGTTATAAAAATATGAAAAATAAGAGATGGCAATGAAACAAATTATACAAAAAAGAAATTTAAATTTAATTTGGACTGTTTTATTTGAGATTCAATTTGGTCATTAGAGGGACAAGAGGAAAATTGAATTTTGGGGGGTACTTCCAAAATTCCCAAAATTGGGGGGTACTTTAATGCATTTTAAAACTATTTTCAAGCATTCTTTTCTCTTAGTTTTTTTTTAGATTTGGTCTCGGGACAAGTAAATTCACTCAGAAACTGTATGTTTTAGTATTTTGTATGTGGATTATTTCATATTTGATGGGCAGAACATAAAATGTCCTCCAATTGTGGAATGACCCTTAAGGATGCTCTGAATGCATAAGGTAAGTGAAGAATAACTTTGGACCACTGCAAACAATTTTAAAAGGTCTAGATCTGTTTTTCACATTTTTCAAACTATTAAAATCAGATACAGCTAGAGCAACTCACGATAACTACTGCATCCAAATGTATTCTCGTCTGGTCTAAGTACAGCGCCTTTAAGCTTTCTAATTGAGCTGAATCAGCACAGGATATCTGCTCCGGTCCTCTGGTCATGTTTTTAGGACAGTAGATTCCCCTGCCTGTGTGAGATGTTCCGTGCTGACAGATATCCGCTGTGTGTCTGTGTCCTGTTTCAGTCTCAGGAGAACAAGACCTTCCTGTCCATGCTCAACAATGTGCTCAACACAGACGGGTTCTACTTCTGCACAGACTTTGACCTCACACACACGCTGCAGAGACTCTCCAACACCAGCCCGGACTTCCAGGAGATGAGTCTGCTGGAGCGGGTGAGGACAGAGACCATGGGCTAACTCGGCAGAATACACGGACAAATAAAAACACAATGTGAAGCGGGTTAATACGGACATTTTAAGACCAAAATATGAGCCTGCTGGAGCATTTGAGGGCCAGAGAGCGCCAACTAACTCAGAATATGTAGACATATTCTAGACAATATTGGTGATGTTGTATTTTGGAAACAGTGGTAGGGCTGGACATTATTAAAGGGATATGCCACCCCCAGGTCAAACTTGGGCATCTCCCCACAGTCCAGAGACTAAAATAAGTGGTGGAAAGCGTTTTCCTGCTCACCCAGCCATTGTCCGAGTCTGTCGCCACTGACCGCCGCGGTATCTGCAGCTCCTCCGCGTTAGACTGGAGTCTAACGTCGCCAGAGAAAGATTTCGGCCAAAAGGAATTTATTTGCTCGATGCGTTTCCCAATTACTTTGTGTGTAGTGCGCATTCATATCGAGTGCAAATAAATTTGCAAATCAACACGGAGAGCTTGACTTGGTCATTTTGGGTGGGAACTATTTTCCAGTGTGGAAAAAGAAAGACGAAGCACACACCACGCTGACAGGGGAATCCCTGTTACGCACCAGGAAGGGAGTTCCCCTGTTACGCAGCGTGGTGTGTGCTTCAGCTGTGTTTTTCCGCACAACAAATGAATTCCTTTTGGCCGAGATCTTTCTCTGGCAACGTTAGACTCCAGTCTAAGGCGGAGGAGCTGCAGATACCGCGGTGGTCAGTGCTGACAGACTCGGACAATGGCTGCGTCACCAGAAAAACGCTTTCCACCACTTATTTTAGTCTCTGGACTGTGGGGAGATGCCCAAGTTTGACCTGGGGGTGGCATATTAAGAACATCATACCATCACTGTAAAATGTAAGCAAATATCCATTTATTTATTGGGAAAACTTAATGATTTACTCAGACATTATTCTGATCTATAAAACTGTCTATGATCTTGCTCCATCCACATTAAAAGAGTTCATACAGTTGAATTTGAATCGAGCAGAGACTGTAAAATCCCCTTCAGAAAGACTTAATTTGGAGAGTCAGCCTTTTCAGGTCACGCCGTCCACTCAAGGAATCCGCTCCCCACAGAAATAAGGAACATGACCTCTATCCAGAGCTTTAGTAGATTTGTGAAACAGCAGCTTCTGGACAAGCAAATGTTTAGGCTTAGTTTGTTTAAAAGGGCAATTTCATAAAACGCATGAGACGCAAAAAGAAGGCAAGTTTTAATTTGTATTCCCCTGGCCATGATGTAAAAAGGCTAAGAGCACACAAACATAGAGTATAATAGAAAATACATTTACACACATTTACTCTAGAATTAAGAAAGAACACGACATCACAACATCAGATCAGAACATCTCAGCAGGTTCATCTTTAGTGTTTCAGACACATTTTCAGTTTTTTTCTGAAGGACTCATGTGTTGTGAGAAGTTTAACCTCGTCAGGCACTCGTGCTCCTCACTGACCAGAACGACTTACTAAAAGTGCTCCTCACACTTACCAGAACGACTTACTAAAAGTGCTCCTCACACTTACCAGAACGACTTACTAAAAGTGCCCCTCACACTTACCAGAACGACTTACTAAAAGTGCCCCTCACACTTACCAGAACGACTTACTAAAAGTGCCCCTCACACTTACCAGAACGACTTACTAAAAGTGCTCCTCACACCAGAACGACTTACTGGCAAATTTACAGCTGTACTAACATGTTAATGAATGTGTGCTGTCCCTTATTTAGTAAATAAACATAAAGTCATATTTAATAAATGAGCGTAAAGATGGCGACACTGTCAGACTGTTCCACAGGCCCATCAGCAGAAATGTGAGGGCCTGGGGTAAGAAGGCGTATATGGGCCCCCTCTAATATAAATTAATAGGCAGAGGTTCCAATTCTGAGCACCTAAAACCTCGGGGGGGCCCGGGACAACAGACCCCTTTACGATGTTTCTAAATGTCTTCTGTTTGTCGTTCTCAGGCGGATCAGAGATTTGTGTGGAACGGAAACCTCCTACGAGAACTAGCAGCACAGCCCGAGGTAAAAACACTATGGACCCCCTCAGATTGTTCCCTTTTATAACCTGCTCTTTAATGTTCAGCTCCACAGGTTTGCCCTCCCGGTCGTCCATGGATGTATCCTTTTTAGTGTTTAAACTACCACTACGTCACATCACACGTTTGAACAGCGTTTGGAGCTTTGGAGATGTAGACGGACTAATGATAAAGTGTTACTCAAACTCGGGATGCACCCATGTGAACATACCGATATCCAATATTACTGTTGCTGTTGTGGCCGATAACCAATATTAACCGATATATTTTTTAAAATTCTGAGATAAGATTTTATACAGACTGAAAATCATTTTTGAATGTCTTCTATTTTCAGAACGTGTTTTGACTCCATAAAACTTAACTTATTTGATTCACAAAACCCTGTGAGAAAGTTTAGATTAAAGGAAAAGTAAAGTTTTTTACAATCTGAGCCTTATTTCGGTAATAAAACAAGTTGTTTTACTCACCCATAGCACTTTGGTGTCATATGGAGCATTTCCAGAGATGTTTTAGATTAGCGTTAGCCTAGCACGACTTCTAGCCGTAGCTCGGGGCATATAATATATTCCCCGAGCATGTAATATGCCCCGTGCGGGCTCCAAATAACACAAACTTTAGCACTTTTCAAATCATAGAAGCTCGATGTTTTAGCCTACGATTTCGTTTGAGTCAAAAGTGGCCTGTAATCCGAGATTTATCCATAGTTTACAGCTTTGCGTTTCATGTTTGGGTCCCGGGAGCTGAGAGCACAGTCCACACATGCGCACTGGCCTCATCATCTACTCGAAACTATGGCTAAATCTAATCGTAGGCTAAGACATCGGCTTCTATGATTTGAAAACTGCTAAAGTTTGTGTTATTTGGAGTCCGTAAACATGTGCCCCGAGAACTCACATGATGGAGATCGCAAATCTAAAACATCTCTGGAAGTGCTCCATATGACACCAAAGTGCTATGGGTGAGTAAAACAACTTGTTTTATTACCGAAATAAGGCTCAGATTGTAAAAAACGTTACTTTTCCTTAAAAAAAACACACACAAGGATGATAAATCACCATGTGCCGTCCTCACGACACGTGACTGTGAGGCTTGACAGCCAGAGAACTAATCAAGAAAAACTCTGTACACCAGGCGTACTTTTCTTGTTTTCTGGAGGTCTCTTATATATTTATGTAGTAACTGAAACATAGAACAAAGAAGGCACATTACTAATGTCGTAAACATATGATGAACAAAATACGACTAGCTTAAACAGTTGGCTCCGTGAAACCACAAGTTCAGGTCTTATTGTTCAAATGCAAAATATACACATCACCTTAATCAAAGTGTTAACATAAAATAGTCACAAAGGCGAACGTTTGCCGAGGTTCAAACGTATAAAACATTGAGCGTGAACACGAGCGTCTTCATGCTTCATCCGTATAAAACTGAGCGGACACAGGAACGCTCTAAGTAGAACGATCTTTAAAGGTGAAGATTTCTCACTCTTTTTAACAGTTTACAAATATGAAATGAACTCATTTATAACCTTTAACTCACTTATTGATCTGATGAAATATTGATGTCTTTAACATAAACACGTGACACACCATGTGACTCTTAATCTGGTGTTTATACGACTGACAAATATTGGGCGTTAATATCGGCCCGGTTTTACACATCGGGCCGATGCCGATATGTTAGAATTTTGGCAATTTTGGCCGATACTGATGTTAATGCCGATATATGGTGCATCCCTAAGTCAAACATGTGAACGAAACAAAACTCCAGGTGTGTTTGTGAGGAACAGCATTAGAACATGACATTTTGTGTACTGTAGGACCTTAAATGTTTCTATCTGAAAGCACATCCATGATATATTCTGATGTGGGGACTTTCCTTTGACTGTTCACGTTCAGTTATTTTCATGAAGCCGTGTCGGATCAATGGGAAAGTGTTTGAGTGGATCCTGATCTCGCGGAGGAGCTGTTTCAGAGCTGGGGTCAGATACTACGTCAGAGGTACTTTGGTTTTAGACTCACACTATATACTACTATTTACAACATTATAGGATTCATACTAGGGATGCAAATTATCAATTAATTCATTAATTGATAGTTGATTGACCTTATCGATCGATTAACTGATAAGCGGCGTTTTTCACCTGAATTTGAGTGTTTCAATAGGGTCTTTAAGAATATAAGCTATAGTAACATAACACTGAGTCATAAATATATCATAGTATTATTATATTGTATATTCCTCAATTAATTATTCCTTAGTAAAAAGCAGACAAATGTATTGATGCTGAATAACAAAACACAGGAATCCCTCGCTCTATCGCGGTTCGCAGATTTAAAAAAAAAAAAAATCCAAAATTTTTTTTATAGTGTAACATTGTGTTCTGTCCTGATTGGCTAAGAGACCAGACCAGGACTAAACGTGGACTAGGGCTACATTTATACGGCGACGGATCAAAACGGAAGACTCAAAAGTGGCGTCTCGTCTTCAGTTTTTTATCCCCGTTTAGACGAGCGTTCTCAACAGGAAATGTTTGTTTATATGAAGATGCAAAAGTGGGCGAATTCGATATGCATGCCAGGCCCCTAAGATAATGTCAGAACTACCTTTTTCAGGACACCACAGGGGCTCTCATTACGGTTGTTTGGCCCTCGATGTCGGGTCGGAGCTCTTCGCTTTGTTGTGAGATGTGTCTATCTTGTGTGTGGTTCCCATAGCTCAGTGCAGAAGAGAGTGCGAGTGTGTGCGCGCGGCCGGGTGCACGGAGCGGAGGAGCTGTGTGTGTGTGTCGGCGTGTGCTGGTGACGACCGCAGGGAGAGACAGAGACGGCGACCGGGGCAGTTAGAGAGTAAAAAGTGCTACTCATAGAGTGCAGTGAGATAATAAAGCCCCACTCTTCAGCAAAACTGCCTTTTTGCCTGCCTTCCCCACTGTGGGACTAATAAAGGCATAGCTTTCTTTCTTATTTACATTCTCCACCACTGTAAGCGCACGATGTCCACAAGGGAGTTAACCCCGGAGGGAAAGCTATCTCCGGCCCTGGAGAAGACCATCTCCCCTGTGTCTCCCAACCACGGTTAGGAGACAAGAGCAGGAATGGTTAACAGCTTAATGCAAGAAGAGCTTGTTTAGTCATTCTGAAGTTTTCCACCCAAGCACTGTCATCAACTAATCCATTCTCAAAACTGTCCCACCACTGACTGGTTCTGCCCGGTCTTGCCCAAACTCGCCTCTGTCACCTGCGACGTATTGTTATTGTTTTTACCGGCTTGGCGCATCAGGTCAGGTGTATGTGGCGTGAACATGTTTTGTGCTTCTTGCTGTTTAGACGGAGACGCGACCCGGGCCGTCTTCAAAACTCCACACTCTGGAAGGAGTCTTCAGATTTTGGCGGTTTCAGAGCCCGACGGCGCCGCCGCTGTGTAAACGAAAGACACTTCCGATGGAATATTTTGTCGTTTTCAGTCGCAATCGTCCTCGTCTAAACGGCCCCTAAACCAGGTCTAGACCAGAACTAAACCAGGTCTAAACCAGGTCTAAACCAGGTCTAAACCAGGTCTAAACCTGGACTGGACCTGGACTAAACCAGGACTCGACCAGGTCTAGACCTGGACTAAACCAGGATTAAACCACCACGTGCCGCTGCTGGTTTCGTGCGGCTGGTTTGTGGCTCGGGCTGAGACGCATTCCGTGCGCCGCGGTTCGATCTTGCGCGTACACTGGGCAGTGCCGTTGGGCCTGCGGCCGGCTGTGAGTCGAGCTTGGCGCAGTGCGGTGCGCGGTTGCCTTGTTTCGTGACCACGCGGGTGCGCGTGTCCGCGATTAGCGATTAATTACAATTAATGCATTTTGTTCGACCAACGTCTTAACGTCTTAATCGACAATTAATCGTTAATGGATTAATTGTTGACATCCCTAATTCATACCTGTGTAACGCCTTCTTAAAGAATGTAAATACTAAACTATAAGTCTAAAGGGAACAAATGAAGATTCTGGTGCTGCATGTGTAAAGAATAATACAGAGACACTGTTGGTGTAGTGCTGTACCTGCCTGAAAAACTGTCAATCATTTGTGCTTCGTTTGGGATTTTTTGTTTTACAAAAACTTTTGTTTCTGCTGCTTTACTTTTGGAGATATTAATGATTCTTTTATAGGTCAAACTGGGGTCAGCCAGTCCTAACCCAGGAAGTTTAAAAATGCTCTAAAATGGTGTCAAATCATTTGTGCTTCGTTTGTGCTGCAAAAAGTTTTGTTTGTCCTATTATGATTCTTAAGGTATTAGCAGTTTTATTTTCTGCTCAAGACGTCATCCAGCTCCTCAAAAAATGAAATAGCCTCAAAATAGGCAGAAATTATACAAAACTTTTGTATTTCGTTTGTGCTGTAACAATTCTATTCTTGTCAATTCTTGTGCTAGTATATTTCTAAAATTATTAATTATTATTTTTGCAAAACTCCGCAAAGCTAGTGAAGATAAACGATCTCAGGCTGTGGAAAAGTCTGTATCATAATATAAAATATGAATCAAAAGCAAGTTACTTAAGACTGATACAAACATTTCATGTAATTTTCTGCTTGTTTTGAGGCTAATTATGGTGATATAATTGTTAATTGTAATATTTTGATAATCGTCACACCAAATTTCAATATCGTCCTATACCTAAGCCCAGTTTGGAGCCTGGAGAGTGTAAATCGTGCTAAAAGTCATCTCCTTCACACTTAAACCCACGTCTCTCAGATCATGAGAGAGGCCGGCCAATAAGGGAAGTGGGTGAGGAAAAGTGTTTGAACATAGATCATAAATAATAATAATAATACCTTACATTATATAGCGCTTTTCAAGACACCTAAAGCGTTTAGATAGAGCTCCATTAAACAGACGAGCGCTGACTCTTCATACGAGATGACGAAAACTACAAATCGTAACAGGAAACATCAGAACAATTCAACTTTTATTGTCATACTGTATATTACCCAGTCCAAAGAAATAAAATCCTGAAATACACAATGTTTCTCAATGGAATTTCCCCTTTTTAATTTATAAATATTTAGCTGACCTGAATCCTTGTTATTATCTTCTCGTTTTCATGAATTTTAACTGAAACTTTTCTCACCACAGGCATCGACTCTGAAGGCCACGCTGCAAACTTTGTGGAGACGGAGCAGATCATTTTGTACGAAGGATCCAAGGCCTCGTTTGTACAGGTAAGAACTCAACACCACACGTCATGTCTTTGGATTTTATTTTTTTATTCAGACCCCCCAGGATTTCGTGGGCATTTTTTGTGATTGTTTCGGGCTAAAATGCCTGAATTTGCGGGAGCTTTTCCAAAAAGTTGTGATGAAAGTTGCGGTGCTTTTAAGGTTTTTGTTGCGATTTTGTTGCGGGAGGAAGTGAAAGTTGCGATAAATAGTTGCGATTTTCCCTTTTTGTAATTAAAATTGAGTAATATTTTGAATACTGAGTTATTACTGACAAAGAATAATACAAAGACACAGAGATCACAGATATGGTCCTAAAACAACCTTACCAACATCCAAAATAAATGACTACTAGGAGGGGAACTGTTTCGGTCTTTTGCTGTTATTTTTGTGGGCAAATGGCGCCGCAGACATGTTTCTTTGCCATTAGAAGCCGTGTCCCAGTTCCCAGAGTGCACAGTTCGGAGCGTGGTTTGAAGGGCATGTGTGTCACACATTTGGACAGAACACCGGTGCGACGACTGCTGTCCCACTTCTTTTTTGTCCCATGCGCAGTGAACACGCGGTCTGAAGACCGCAGTCGTTAAGCGGTCCGCGGACTGCAGTCGGGGCTGAGCAAGTGTGCACCTCCTTGACTGCAGTCTGAGCCCCCTTCGGGCCGCGCTCCGAGCTGTGCACTCTGGGAACTGGGACACGGCCGCAGTTTAGTTTTGTCACACGGAAGTAAAGCAGAAGGAAGCTGGTCGGCGTTCAATACGTCACCGATGACTGGTCAAAATTAGTAAAAATTGTGGGAAAGTTACGGTGATTGGCCAAAATTGCAACACCGCCCTGAATTCACGTTACCTGGCCAGCCAAATGATATCTCTCTGTATTTCCTATACAGCGCGATACCATTTGGACACCCTCACTCCACCCTCGCTCCCCCGGTGAACAACGGACTCCGCGATTCTGATTCGTTCAAAGATGGTGACATCAGTGCACCCGCCTTTGCCCACAACGTCACTCTTAGGCAGCGGAAGTTCCTCCTCAACTTTGAATCAAGATGGCGCATCGGAGAACTGAACGTCCCTTCCATTCAGCTGTAAAATTGGTCTTAAATGACCTAAAACACATCGATTCCTTAAAACCACAGCAGCTGACAGCTCTAGAGGCCTTTCTTTTCTTTTGTTTGATTGGTTCACGTCGCTGTCCGTTAACTGTTCTCTGATTGGTTCACTTAGCTGTCTGTCTAAGCACAACGGCAGCGCATTCTGGACCAAGCGTTACCAGACTCGCCGCTGGTACAGCGATGAGTCATGGATTCTTCCAGGCAAGAATTCACGGGGATTGGCTGAAGTTGCGTTGAAGTTGCAAATCGCAACATCGTGAATTCCTGGAGGGTCTGATTATTTATTTGACAAACACAATTTCACATTTCAGACCTTCCCACTTTAAAACACACATTCACACGCACAACACAATATTTACAGGTAGGTTTGGTTTGTTTTTTAATTGGAACTTGAGGGGAAATCATGTATCAGTGATTGGATTTGTCTTTATAATAGATACAGAATTGATCTGTTTGTATTTGTGTCTTTTGTGTGCAGACTCGAGGGTCCATGCCGTTTTACTGGAGTCAGAGGCCCAACCTCAAATACAAACCCAAACCCATCATCAGTAAAACCGTCAATCACGTAAGAATCTCATTATAATATCAGCTGTAGTATTATTTATCTCTCATTTTTATCAGATCTAGTATCTGTCTCACAGGCTCTACACTGTTTTTGTCTTTCTTCACAGATTGACGGCTTCCAGAGACATTTTGATTCACAGGTTCTCATTTATGGAAAACAGACGATTCTAAACCTGGTGAGTTGTGTTCAAATGTAAACGTAAAACTAATAAATAGCTGTTAGCCTTGTCTATCATTACTATGTTGATTTATCTTTCAATATATGGCAGACAGAACAATACATTTTTGGTGTCAGTAATTCTTGTGAGGATTTGGGTTTTTTCTGTACTTTGACCAAATCTGCGCTGTAGAGGGTTGAATAAATTACTTCTATGGCTCTTTAGACACAAAATAACTACTAAATTGATTAATTCTGCTATATAATTATTCCAGTTTTGTGTTTTTTTTTAATTCTATTATACATTTAGAATAGTTTTGTAATAGTTGTCAGTGGCATAAATTAGTTTCAGTGTTCTCGTTTATATTTTCTTCGTGACAGGCCTTGTTGCTGTAACTTTGTGTTGTCGTGTGCAGGTGAACCAGAAAGGATCGGAAAAACCTCTAGAACAGGCTTTTGCTAGAATGGCCTCTGAAATGGGCAACGGTTTACTCAAGTAAGTGGAATAGAATATATTGGTTGTTCGACTCGACATATTGTCCCATAACTACAAATTTAAAAAAACAAAAGGGGCGTGGTATTATTTGGATTTGTTTTATTTTCAAACACCTAATATTTCCAGGGAGTTATTTCCAGAATCCAGCAGTTGTGGTGGCTGTAAACACAAGGGAAAATGCCCAAACACACACTTATTTACATATATATACATATTGTAAATGTTAAAATGTGTGAGATATTTTTAATTTAAAGGTACACCTTGTAACGTTTGTGATGGGCTGTCACTACAGAGGTTTTATAGATGTACTTGGAATATTCTGAACTCTTCTGTCATGTATTTTTTTTAAATTAAAAGCATTATTATTGCTATAACAGTGCTTGGATAAACATGCATTCTTGTGTGTAGTAAAGTTACATTAGGACTGTCAAGATAATTTTTCTGCTTTATAGTTTGGTTTGGTTTTGGTATATTTACGACACTATATCTCACTTCAAAATGAGTTAACGTGACAGGGTTAGGTACGTGCACCTTTAACTTCTGTAGTGTTGTTCTTGCATCATTACAAGGCTAAATGTACACAGCTTTTATAATAGTATCAGTATTATAGGCTTATATTCCAAAGTATTAGAAGGAAACATGGTATTCTTTATACTAAACGTGATATTCTTTATATTAAACGTGATATTCTTTATACTAAACGTGGTATTCTTTATACTAAACGTGGTATTCTTTATATTAAACGTGGTATTCTTTATATTAAACGTGGTATTCTTTATACTAAACGTGGTATTCTTTATATTAAACGTGGTATTCTTTATACTAAACGTGGTATTCTTTATACTAAACGTGGTTATTCTTTATACTAAACGTGGTATTCTTTATATTAAACGTGGTATTCTTTATACTAAACGTGGTATTCTTTATATTAAACGTGGTATTCTTTATACTAAACGTGGTATTCTTTATACTAAACGTGGTTATTCTTTATACTAAACGTGGTATTCTTTATACTAAACGTGGTATTCTTTATACTAAACGTGGTATTCTTTATACTAAACGTGGTATTCTTTATATTAAACGTGGTATTCTTTATACTAAACGTGGTATTCTTTATACTAAACGTGGTATTCTTTATATTAAACGTGGTATTCTTTATACTAAACGTGGTATTCTTTATACTAAACGTGGTATTCTTTATATTAAACGTGGTATTCTTTATACTAAACGTGGTATTCTTTATACTAAACGTGGTATTCTTTATATTAAACGTGATATTCTTTATATTAAACGTGGTATTCTTTATATTAAACGTGGTATTCTTTATACTAAACGTGGTATTCTTTATACTAAACGTGGTATTCTTTATACTAAACGTGGTATTCTTTATACTAAACGTGGTATTCTTTATATTAAACGTGGTATTCTTTATACTAAATGTGGTTTTCTTTATATTAAACGTGGTATTCTTTATATTAAACGTGGTATTCTTTATATTAAACGTGGTATTCTTTATACTAAACGTGGTATTCTTTATACTAAACGCGGTATTCTTTATATTAAACGTGATATTCTTTATATTAAACGTGGTATTCTTTATACTAAACGTGGTATTCTTTATACTAAACGTGATATTCTTTATATTAAACGTGATATTCTTTATATTAAACGTGATATTCTTTATATTAAACGTGATATTCTTTATATTAAACGTGATATTCTTTATACTAAACGTGATATTCTTTATATTAAACGTGATATTCTTTATATTAAACGTGATATTCTTTATATTAAACGTGGTATTCTTTATATTAAACGTGGTATTCTTTATATTAAACGTGGTATTCTTTATATATCTGTGCAGTTATATAGCGTTTGACTTCCATAAAGAGTGCAGTCGCATGAGATGGGACCGGCTCCAGATCCTGGTGGACGCTGTGGCTGAGACACAAGACGAATATGGGTAATTCACCGTTATCATGTTTTAAATATTGTTATTTTAAAATCTGTAAATCAGTCAGAAGTGCCTTTGAAAGAAAACCCAAACTCTACACCTAAACAAAAACTGGTAGAATGGTGTAAAAGTGCTGGTTTCTGTTGTGTTTTTCCCTCAGGTTCTTCATGGTGAACGCAGATGGAAAGACTTTATGTCAGCAGAAGGGCGTTTTCAGGAGTAACTGCATGGACTGTCTGGACAGAACCAATGTGATCCAGAGTCTGCTGGCCCGGCGCTCCTTGCAGGCTCAGCTCCAGGTACCAGCTCCACCGTTACAATCACAATCCAGGAGATTAAAGGAGCACTGTGTAACCTCTTATGGACGCTCTGTCATCTGATTTTTTTTTCCATGGAGATTTGAATGTTTTGTCTGAAATGTTCCAAAATATCATTACACGTACTTGTCTTGGATTTATTCAATTACAGGTGTTTTTATTGCTTAAAAAACATGAGCACAGTCGCCTTTCCACGTGTAATTTGGTCGGTTTTTTGTCTCCATGGAGATAGACATTTAATCCAATACTGTGGAGCATTCTGGACAAAGCAACAAACTCTTCATGGAGATGAGGTGGTACAAACAGACCCTCCAGAGAAGTTACACAGGTTTTTGTGTTTTTCTAATTCTAACTTGGTTTGGTGGATAGTACCTGTGGTCAATATTTATCATACTGTAGTTTTACATCAGATAATTCACAGTCTGGGGGAAAAAGTGAAGAAGAATAGTGCAAAAATACAAGAAGTTCAAAGGATTTGTAAAACTGAAAATCTCTATACATGTCATCAATGTGGAAAATTTTGTCCAAATTTAGAGACAGTTTATGTGCAAGGAAGGCATTTTTTGACTGTTTAAACCTCCAATTAACAAAATAAAGGTGTTGCCATTTATTTTTATTAATTTAATCATAACTATTGTGTAATTTCTTAACCTTCTGCCTGGTGAGAGTGATGGAATTACCGCTTTCTCCTGCCCATATCAAACCAGAAAGTAAAATTATGATCTTCACCAAACAGAAATAAGAACAAAAATAGAAAAAACTAAGCATGTAGAATCTTAAATATAATAATGTTAACTGTGTTTGAGTGAATTGTGTAGTCTGACCTGTCGTATCCACTTTAAACTGTTTACCACAGAGGATGGGTGTTCTGAACGTGGGCCAGAGGATCGAGGAGCAGGCAGAGTTTGAGAAAATCTATAAAAATGGTGAGTCCTGTTCACTGTTCAACCTGGAGACGGCACATTCTTAAAGCGTCACAAGGTCCACATTATTCAAGGAAGGAAGCCATTTAAGAAAGGCTTCCAATCTGTGCCATCTCCCTCTCCCCACCACCCATCACACTCCACTTTCATACACACACTTCACAGGGGAAGTGTCTTAGGCCCTGTCCCCACGACAACGTTCCTGTTGTTTTTTTTTACCCGGGGTGAAAAAAGTGTCGTCCACACACGTGTTGGATCAGAAAACCTTCGTGTCAAGATGAGCACGGAGCGCTGAGTGAAAACGATGTAGTACATATGTCACACCGATAAGTGGCGCTGTAAACCGGAAAGAGCCAGAGCCGCCGGAAATGCAAGACTACAAAGAGCACATGCGCAGAAAGTCCTTCTCTTTCATAAACAAGCAAACACGTGTACTTTAGGGACCGTCAACACAAGCAAATTTATTTTGTCCCCCTGCTCCACCAATGTAGCAGCGACTCACTCCGGTAATGTGAAAATGCTGACCGTCCCCAACATAGACAGACGCCACAGAACGAGGATTTGCGCTGCGTGAGCAGAGTTTTTGCCTATAAATCAATAGTTAGTATTACTTGCTATCGTTTTATTAGATAGACATTAACAAGTAGAACTCTCGTTAACCTTGGGCGTGTTATTTAGGCAAAATGCTTGTTTGGATCTTACTACGGGAATGTTAAACATACTCGGACATTATGTTGGCTTTTCTGCGAGAATATACAACCGGGGACCATCACCAACGGGCAGCTATATATTTTTGTGTGTGATACTGCATGTGCCTGTTTGTAAAAGGTAAATTTTCATTCAATAAAAATACAAGAAATGGTTGCTCTTTTTCTTTATTTACAGCACACAACACACTCATATTGGTGTGGGCTCCTCATTGTCCACTATCTGCCTTTCCAGCGATGGGATCTTTCCAGTTTTAAAATACGTGTTTAGCTTTGAATTGGCAAACACCCGTGTGTCGTGCGTACTGCCAGGCCACGACGTGTGTAATTGTGCATGCGTCTCCGCTGAGGTTGCACTGCATAGTATAAATAAACGTAGAAATGTCCGCATAACAAACTCAACTCCATGGTTGTTATCTGGTAGTTACCTGCGGAAGGCGCAGGGTTACCTTCTGGTCACCGGTCACGTGATGATTACGGCAGCGCGACGTCATCATTTTCTCACCTGCCGCGCTTTTTTGCCGCCCACATGACAACGCGACGGGGGGCGTTCTCCGACTTCATCACTCTGGAACCCGTTTTTGAAAAACTCCGTTCTCGCCCCCAAAAACGCCGGCACCGTCTGGACGGCAGGCCCAAACGTACACAAACTTCTCCGTTTCCTCAAAAAAACGTTGTCGTGGGGACAGGGCCTTACTTAATCACACAGTATTCACACATTCACTTTTCTGACCTGGAATCAAACAGGCAAGCTTCAGGTCTAACCACTGTGCCACTGTTGTTGTCACAGAATCGCACTTCAGGATCTCATTGTAAACACTTTGATCACACCTGCAGTGTTGTTTTTAGAGTTGTGAATCTGACTGTGTTTGTGTGTCTGTCACAGCCTGGGCCGACAACGCCAACGCCTGTGCAGTTCAGTACGCAGGGACCGGGGCCCTGAAGACGGACTTCACAAGGTACTGACCCCAGACTGGACTCACACCACTGCACGTAGGACTGCAGGAGAGTAACCACGTGAAATCTGGTGCTGTGGTGTTTAATATTGCGCCGATTACATTGTTGTGGTAAACTGAAGGCTTTTCTTGTCAAGATTTTATTTTTAAACTGTTTAACAAGATGAGGAGTTCCAGGCATGTCCCACCGGAAGGAAGCTCCGGTGGGACATGCCTGGAATGTGTCCCGCTGGAAGGAGGCTCCGGTGGGACATGCCTGGAATGTGTCCCGCTGGAAGGAGGCTCCGGGAAAGACCCAGAACAGGGACTATGGAGGGACTGTGCCTCTGGGCTGGCCTGGGAACACCTCAGGGTCCCCCGGAGGAGCTGTATTTTATAAATAGACACAAAGCTACCTGTACTTCACCCGTAGATGTGACACCAGCTCCCCCTCCCCACTGCAGACAGCAGTAACATAAACACCATCTAGTGGTGAATTGTGAGAATACAACATCTTTATAAACGCACCATCAAAACTCTGGAGCGGAAACCCCACTCTTATCACCACTGTCCAATCCTGCAAAAACACAATCTGCTTAACTGGGAAAACCTGGTCAAATTTGCTCATCTGTGTCTCACATATAAAATCATTCATGGCCTGTCATCTCCTCCACTCACACAGTTTCTTCACATCAGGACGTCAGAACACAGCAGAACCAGAGGGGCATTGAGAGGGGACTGTGTCATCCCCCTCAGAAAAAGTCTCTTTGGCCAAACCTCCTTCTCTGTGCAAGCTGCCCATGACTGGAACACCACCCCCACCACAATCAGAAACCTCCCCACTTACACCTCATTTAAATTACACTTAAACAAATGGTTAATTGAGAATCAGTCCTGTCACCACTAACATCCACCTCCCGATGCCCCTGTCGCTGTCCTGCCTCTTGTGTGTTACTGTTTGACTTTGATTGTATGAGTCTGTATGTGTGTGTATGTGATGCTCTTAACGGTTTATAGTGTTTGTGGCTGGAAATGAATGTATGTGGCAGAATGTGGTTTTATGTGTGTATAGAATTGCATGGAGCTGTATGTGACTGTATGTAAGAAGGATTTTAGAGTGTAAATATTAACCCTGTTTTTATTCTATTATTCTATTTTATTCTATTTTACTTCCTGTAGGTTTGACATGTTACACCTGTCCGGGACAACAGATGAAAAACAGCCCTCAGGCTAATTCTGGCATATTTACATGCAAATGTTTATTCATGTGCACTGTCCCTGAAATAAATGAATAAATAAAAAAACAGGGTCAGAATGGAGCTTTCAGGCTTAAACAAATGAGATAAATTGTTGTTTTCAAATGTCAGCATCTGCTGGAATGTGAAGATTCTTGACATAACTCTTGTGTCCTATCGTTGTAGATCTAAATGGAGTCATGTGAGAGGAGTTCTTGCATTAGTCTAATATTGCAGTAACAGTATTTTGGGTTTATCTCAGGACGGGGAAGAGGACCCAGTGGGGACTTCTGATGGACGGCTGGAACTCAATGATCCGTTACTACAAAAACAACTTCTCAGATGGATTCAGACAAGTATGCTCACAGTACATTTCACAATTTACTCCCACCTACAGCTCCCCCGAAGAAAGGAAGCAAAGACGCAATAGTACTGTGATATGAGAACTGAAACACTTTTGGATGGACGCTACAGTACCACATTTAAAGGCCCTGTACCTGAAGTTTGCATAAAAACCAAACCACTTTGCAGTGGTCCAGTCTTATTGCTCATTGTGCATTCAGAGAGTTCTGATCATTCACTGTGATGAGTTTATAAGTATTTTTCACAACTTTCAGAGACCAGAGCAGAGTTTTATGGGTAGTGCTTTTTACTTATTACTTATTATTACTTTATTACTATAAAAACTTAAACGGATTTCCTTTAGTCACAATGTCATAAAAATGTAATAGCTTAAAGGGCCTGTACTCATTTTTTCCATATATTGGAGCAAAATGTGATCGATAAGTCTGCTGTTTACCGTCTGCATCTAACTGTAAAGCCATTTATTGTCTGAGAATCAGGAAATGAACGGTTGGCATGCTGGTTTTTTTCAGCATTACCGTGATGGCAAAGAGTTATATACTAATTTTGGTGAATAATTAGGATGTCTGATGCAAAATGTGAAAAACGGGACTTATTTTTTTTATTTCAAACTCGGATACGGCCCCTTTAAGGTAGATATTTTTAACTCTAAAATTCAAATTATTATTTAAAAACTGTGTAGTATAATCCCGAGCGCTCATGTATTCTCTTTTGAATGTATAAAACAGTAGCAGATATAGTGGAGGTTCTTTGTCTCTGCAGGACTCCATTGACCTGTTCTTGGGTAATTTTGCCCTGGACGAGTCTGACGGACCCACTCCCCTCCGAGAGCAGAAGGACTGGAAGGTCCTCACTGTCAGTCCCTAAATTTATTTTATTATTTACATTTTTAATCGTGTTTTATTGGATTTGACCCCTGATCTGTGCTCTTGTGTCTGCAGCTGCCCATCATCATGGTGGTGGCCTTCTCCATGTGCATTGTGTGTCTCCTCATGGCCGGTACGTCAAACTGCCCACAGGATCTCCTCTTTAGGCCACTGTTGTGTAGTTCCCAGAGCAGCCAGTCCCTTCTGTTAGAATCCAGGGGTCAAACTTCTGTCCAACTTTAATCACAGACACTAAAAACACACTCATTTTTTACACGTAAGCCTGTTCAGTTTTGTTTTTGACACTCGGAGTCTCCCTTCCCCCTTCTGAGCACGATCACAACACAATAAACGTGAATTCCTAATGAAACT
This sequence comes from Paratrypauchen microcephalus, assembly GCA_036785185.1. Classification (NCBI taxonomy): domain Eukaryota; kingdom Metazoa; phylum Chordata; class Actinopteri; order Gobiiformes; family Gobiidae; genus Paratrypauchen; species Paratrypauchen microcephalus. Next base: position 3,002,555 of record JAVJIX010000110.1, on the reverse strand, counting down.
ACGACTTGACAAACCTGGTGCAATGTGCAGTAGTGTTTTTGTATTTATGAAACGTACCCGTGAAGGAGCATGGGTGTGTTTATGGGCTGAGCCTTGGTTTGTTTATAACCATAGACTGTATAAAGAGGTGCACCTCCAGTCAAATGAAGCTCATGAGGCTAGTAGTTATAGGAGCGAATTTGGAGCCAGTTCCATTTACGGCCAAAATAGTGAAATAAAAACACCAGGATCATGTAGAGTGCGCTAATGAGTTTTACGTTTTAAGACCAAAATAATGAGGCTCACTACAGCAGTTACAGAGTGAGCGGTGACAGTTTTCAGTACAAAGTGAATAGGAGCCGATTTACCGTCGATCTACGTTCCTCCCCTCACCTATGGTCATGAGCTCTGGGTAATGACCGAAAGGACGAGATCGTGGATACAAACGGCTGAAATGAGTTTCCTCTGCAGAGTGGCTGGACGCTCACTTAGAGATAGGGTGAGGAGTTCAGTCACACGGGAGGAGCTCGGAGTAGAGCCGCTGCTCCTCCACGTGGAGAGGAGCAGCTGAGGTGGCTCGGGCATCTGTTCCGGACGCCTCCTGGACGCCTCCCTCAGGAGGTGGTCCGGGCATGTCCCACCGGGAGGAGGCCCCAGGGAAGACCCAGGACCCGCTGGAGGGACTATGTGTCCCAGCTGGCCTGGGAACACCTTGGGGTCCCCCCGGAGGAGCTGGAGGAAGTGTCTGGGGTGAAGGAAGTCTGGGAGTCCCTGCTTAGACTGTTGCCCCGGCGACCCGGCCCCGGATAAGAGGAAGAACATGGATAGAAAAGTGAATGGATGGTGAATAGGAGGCAGAAGTGTGCCCGTGCTCACTTCTGTTCAGGATGTGGCAGCGGGTGAGCTTTAGTGACTTTTACACTTTTTTACACTTTAGACTAGGGATGCACCATATGTCGGCATTAACATCGGTATCGGCCGATATTGACACATTTTAACATCGTATCGGCCCGATGTGTAAAAGTGGGCCGATATTAATGACCAGTATTTGTCAGTACAGTAACTATCCCTCAGATTAACCTTTTCTCACATTTGTCTCTCTTTAAACACTCAAACTTTCACAGATTTTCAACAAAATGTATTAATAGTGAAGCGTGGGGCATCAATCGGCAAAGATCCCTTATCCAATCAGGACGCAGAACACAATGTTACACTATAAAAAAAAAAGTTACACTATAAAAAAATTTGAAATCAAAAAATAAAATAAAATCAGGAGTGAAAACACGTTTTGAAAATGGACAATAGTAAGACATTCAAAAATTCATTTGGCATGATTTTCAGTCTGTATAAAATGTGATCTCAGAATAAAAAACAAACATCGGTATCGGCTGATAACAGCAACCATATGGGCTCAAATGTTCACATGGTGCATCCCTAGTTTAGACTTATTCATTTTCACGCACACAGAGCTTCTTTGACATGTACAGTGCAAACAGCACATAGACACAGTCTGTGGTTATAACATCAGTAAAGTTGATTTTGCATGAAGTAAATAATCCAAACTTGTCTCCCAGGCGACACGTGGACGGAGACTCTAGCGTACGTGATGTTCTGGGGCGCGGCGAGCACCATCACGGCCGCCATCATCCTGTACAACGGCCAGGACTTCGTGGACTTGCCCAAACTGGTGCACAAGGAGAAGCAGGACTGAAGTTTGTGTGTGCCTGTGTGAGTGTGGTACTGTGTGTGTCTGAGCGGGAGCGGAGCTCACCCCCCTAAGCCCCGCCCCCTGCCCCTTCCGTCCCTCCCTCCACCAGACTGATCCAATCCTCTGTACCGACGGCGTCCTCGCACAAACCAGGGGCAGAGAACGCTGCAGACTAGAGGTGGGCAAACTCGCTAAAAGAGCGCGTTTTCCAAATTCATGAACCAAAACTGAAATTTGAATGGACACAAAGCTGTAGTTTTTGAAGTTTCCTCCACAAACGTTTTATCGAACATAAAACGGCGCTCTAGTTTAGATCTGCACAAACATGTTCTGAAATGTGTTTCTTGTATTAGTTTGTCAGTTCAGATTTCAGTTTTTTTTTGTCAGTTCTTCTGCATATGTCTAAAATTTTAACTTTGAACATGAACAAAACTGTAATATTAAAGCATAAATTACAATTAGATTTTTTTTACTTAATTGTTGAGCCTTGTTTTGAAGGCCCAGATGTAGCTCTTTTTGATTTCATTTAGTTTTTTCTTTACAGCGCGGTAATAACAATATAATAAGACAGAAATAACAAATAACGAAAAGTGAGTGAGCATCAAAACTGGAACTAAACTCAGAACTAAACCCGGGACCAGACCGGGACCAGACCGGGACCAGACCGGGACCAGACCGGGACCAGACCGGGACCAGACCGGGACTAGACCGGGACCAGACCGGGACCAGACCGGGACCAGACCGGGACCAGACCGGGACCAGACCGGGACCAGACCGGGACCAGACCGGGACCAGACCGGGACTAGACCGGGACCAGACCGGGACTAGACCGGGACCAGACCGGGACCAGACCGGGACCAGACCGGGACCAGACCGGGACTAGACCGGGACCAGACCGGGACCAGACCGGGACCAGACCGGGACTAGACCGGGACTAGACCGGGACTAGACCGGGACCAGACCGTTGACCAGACCAGGGCCTAGACCGGGACTAGACCGGGACTAGACCGGGACCAGACCGGGACCAGACCGGGACCAGACCGGGACCAGACCGGGACCAGACCGGGACCAGACCGGGACCAGACCGGGCCTAGACCGGGACCAGACCGGGACCAGACCGGGACCAGACCGGGACTAGACCGGGACTAGACCGGGACTAGACCGGGACCAGACCGGGACCAGACCGGGCCTAGACCGGGACCAGACCGGGCCTAGACCGGGACCAGACCGGGACTAGACTGGGAGACCGGGACCAGACCGGGACCAGACCGGGACTAGACCGGGACTAGACCGGGACCAGACCGGGACCAGACCGGGCCTAGACCGGGCCTAGACCGGGCCTAGACCGGGCCTAGACCGGGCCTAGACTGGGCCTAGACTGGGCCTAGACCGGGCCTAGACCGGGACTAGACCGGGACTAGACCGGGACTAGACCGGGACTAGACCGGGACTAGACTGGGACTAGACCGGGACCAGACCAAATCTACATTAGGACTTGAGCTGGCCCAAAATCAGGTCTTGCACATTCTAATTGGGAATAAACTGGAACTAAACCCAGAAGTAAACCTGGGCTAGGCCAGAACTGAACCAGGACTAAACCAAGTCTACATCAGAACTGGGACTAAACTCAGAACTAAAACCGGGACTAGACCAAATCTATATCAGATACAGGTCCCAAGTCTGGTACATAGACCACATCCTAATTGGGAGTAAACTGAAAATAAATCAGGACTAAACCAGGACTAAACCAAGTCTACATCAGAACCAGTATTAAATCAAGTCTGAACGCAAAAACTGTAATTACATGGTTATTATTCAAGACCCATGTTACACCTTTTCCTTGTAGTATAATTGATTGTAATCCAGTGTATTAAGGATTGTGCTGATAGTATTACTACGCTATTAAACATCTATTACTACATTATTAACATCTATTACTATGGTATTCCGTGCTATAAAGTTCTACCAAAAATATAAGAAAGGAACATTTTGAACCTAGTTGTTATAATAATATTGTGACAACGACAAATTGTATTTTTGCTAAGAAAAATAAAGAAAATGGGACTAAAATGAGACTAAACTTGGAACTACACTTGGTTTTGGTGCAGTTTTAAGTCCAATCAGGATCAAGTGAAGAGTGAAAGAAGTCTCCATTTTTGTCTAAAATCCAACAATTTCCCCCTTAATTTTATATTACGTCACATTTCTATGAGCTTGCCTACATCTAGCTTGCATTGTACCTGGTTTTTGTTTTAATTACAAGTTATACAGATAATTTATTCACCTTTTTAATATGGTTAAACGGCTAAAAACATGATCAGTTAACCTACGAAAAACCCAATTGACCCGAGTGCACTCTTCAGCCTGTGCTTATGTATAACTTTTAATTAAACGACTCATTTCACTGCGTAATTTACACCTCATTTCACTTTATTCGTATCTTTCCTTCTTTTAGGTGATGCAAAAAAAAGACTATTCTAGATACCGTACGATCTGTATGTTGTAAAGCGCCCCCTACTGGCCTCATTGACATACCGCACTCATACACGCACACACAAAAGAGTGACTCGGCTGCTGGAGAGTTCGTTTGAATGTACCAAGCCTTAATAATGTTGTATAGTAGAACACGGCGGCTCCGAATGGGACGCAGAGAGGCGGTTTTCCGTGTCGGGAGTCGGGAGCTGGTTGTTTTTGCACATCGAAGCGCCGTGTCGTGTGCCGCTGGATATTAGAGGTATCCATTTTAACCTATGTTCATAGTTTAACCTGGTTTCAGACCTTTTGGAAGCTAAAGTTGCACTGTGTACCTGCTTTTTTCTATGGATATGTTGTTTTTTTTGCTTGGAATGTTCCACAGTATGACTTTAAACAGATCTACGTAGCATTTATTCAGTTACAGGTGGTTTTATAGCTCAAAAATACAGAGAAAATCAGGCGTTCTGACCTGTAACTTGGTCTGGTTTGGTCTCCATGAAGATAGAAAGGTGAAACATTCCAGACAAAGCAACAACATCTCCATGGAGAAAAGCTTTTGACGCACCCTCCACTGGAAAAGTTACACAGTGCAGCTTTATTGCATTATTACGCAAAATGGCGCTGTTTGTTTCATTTTACACCAACATTTTGACATTTTTTTCTGTTTAAATTGACTTTTTGAAGACGCAATAAGGAGTACATCTTTTTAACCTGATCAAACTGACACAGCAAAACAAAACAAAAAACAGAAATTGTTGTTGTCTAACCAGAAAATATGGCACCAAGTTTGACATTTTTGGCATTTTTTAAAACATTTTTTTCTGTTTAATTTGACTTTTTGAAGACGCAATAAGGAGCACGTCTTTTAAACTTTATCAATCTGATACAGCAAAACAAAAAAAACAGAAATTGTTGTTGTCTAATCAGAAAATACGGCACCAAGCTTGACAATTTTTTGCATTTTTTTTGCATTTTAGTTGAATATTAGTTTATTTTGAGGTCTGAAGCCAGGTCCTATGCTTGTATAAACATAAAGTAACGCATATGGACCAAACTGCTGTGTAAAAATGCTATTCCTGAACTGAATATTGTACGTATTACCTCTTTAAATAGTCCATGTTATGTGTGGAAATTTATAACAACAAAACGTTTTTCCCATTTGACACACGCGCACTCAAACTAGACATGAATTTTGAAGAATTGCCACATTTCCATTTCAAATTCAGATTTCGTGTATTGTATCCTTAAATAATTTGGTTTATATATATATAAAAAAAAAAAGAGTAACAGTATTTTCTCTTCACTTCTTTTTTTTCCTGACAGAGGTTTGGATATGACGTCACACACACAAACCGAATTTCTTGTATTACTGCCTTATGAAATACAGTACAAGTATTTGGCTAATTATTAAGGATGAACGGGATATCTTCTGTTTTATTTTAGTTTTTTTTCTATGCCTTCATCTGATTCATTCCAGGTGTTTTTAATTTTTTTTTTTTTTTAATTGTTAAAATCATTCCTGTAAATGTTTCCTCATGGTCAAATCTTTAGGTACACCCGCTCGAACAGTTAATAAGAGGAAATCTCCGTCGTCTTGGCAGTAGCAGCGCAAGAACGGGTGTACCTAATATTGTGGCCTCCTCATGTGTACCTAACTGTACTGAGAACACGGTAGCGGCGTTTAAGACTTGGGTGTAACTTTTTCATGCACAAACTGATCTATGCTGTAACAGGATTCCTCTCAACACACACTAACTTATTCAACTTTGGCAGGTAATTCGATCTGTGTGCATGAGATCAATAAAGGAATAAAATCAAATCTGTACAGAAAAAGGCTCCGTCTCTGTGGTTTTATTTATTTTACAATTTAGTCACTACTTGTACAGAACTGTCAATGAAAATGGATTAAATACTGATACTATTAGGTATTAGATATTTCGTTAGTACATTTTAAAAAAAATATTTTGTTAGTACATTTTTATTTTTTTCTTATTTTGTTAGTACATTTTTATTTTTCTTTTTCTTAAATTGGATCTTCTGTTAGTATGTTTTTATTTTTTTTTCTTATTTTGTTAGTACATTTTTATTTGTGATTGTTTTTAAGGAAATGTGATTTTATTGCAAAAATCTAATGTATGTGTTATATTTGTAGTGATGAAATGGAGACTTTCTATTGCAGTGGACTCAGGAAGACGAGCTGATCACACTTTCAGCTTATGGCATCCCATATAAATAAAATAATTCAATACATTTAAAAAATTCATTTAGTTTAATTCAAATTTTTAAATTAAATATTTAAAAAATACTTCATAAAAAACAAATGCATGGAAATTTATTTTAATTTAATTATTAAAATTTCTTGTATTTTTGATTTGTATTTATTTTATTTATTTTTATTTTCTCTGGAGACAATGGGGGAGAGTAATGGGAACATTATATAATTGCTAATAGACCCCTTTACCGTTAGTAAACAGAGGTGACGTCAGCGGCATGTGCGCGCACTCTTGACCCAGAATCAACCATGGCGGACCATAGCGGAGTATCTGAACGACAGGGAGAGCTACATTCAGAAGCTCACGTTGAGCAACGGGGTTCGACTACCAGATCCTTATGTGATCACGGAGTGGCAGTACGACCGCAGAAAGTGTCCAGATTTACAGTGGTCAGATATCCACTGTTATTTAGTGGAGAAGCCCAGCGTGTATACAAGAGAGAAAGTGCGCGCATACAAATCCATGGATGCCTACCAGTTTGCCGTGTGTGGCCATGTACAGGAGGTAAAATACCACGATATCGATGGGGAGTTTTGCGTGTTGGCATCTGATGTTCTCCCCTGTCAAAGACAAGGCCACAAGACGACCATGTACAATGCTTGGGCTATCATCAACAAGCACGATAACTACGTTCTGACCGCCAACTGCACTTGCGTTGCGGGGTAAGTAACATACTACGACTTAATTCACGAGTCACAGATGTGATCTCAGTCATGTCAAATGCCATTTATGATGGTCATGTGAAAACTTATCATGCATTTTAACAAAGTTATTTGTGTTCGTTTACATGTGTCTGTCGTAGAGGTTACCCGGTTAATATGTCCGTGAGCTTTGCGGTGTCCTGTGCTTGCTAGTTAATCAGCATGATTAAACACCATTGAACACCTGGGCAAATGACCCTAAACAAGCAGCAGGTGTTCACTTGTGTGTATGTCAGTTGAATGACATGAACTATCATTTATTCCATCTGTTTCTCTTTATTTGAGTTCTTCTCTTCTATATCTTCGCTGGGGGTTTTATGGCGACAGTGGATTTGTTTTGAGTCAGCACTGCGCGCGCATTCAGTGATGACGTAGCTTTGAAACTGGTCTATTGTTTTTCTCTGACATCTGCTTTATGTGCACAAAAATGTAATTTAAATAAATAAACTTTAAATGTATTGAAATAATATTTGACAATGTGTATCTAATTTTTTACTTAAATAATACAATTCCGTAGCCGCCATCTTTATAAATTCCTAGTTATTTGAACAGATCCATGGCAAATGCATGTGCAAGACGAAATCCACAGGCAACACTTATACCACACCATATTATGGGCTATCTGTGAAATACTTACACCTTATTTAATCCTACCTGCACCATTGTACTTTGTATTTTTATTACATTTTATTACATATTTTTTTTATATTGTTTACTTCTTTCCCTGCACTTTTTAACACTTTTTTTACCATGTACTATTACTGCAGTTATTAGTACTTCTGACTATCTCAGCGAGTCAACGGTTCTTCTGATCCTGAACATTTCATTGCATTGTTGACCTTGTGTTGATTCTGCATATGACAAATAATCTTGAATCTTGAAATAAAATAAAAAATAATAAATAAATAGTACAAATAATACAAATTAAAAATTAAAAATTAGCCGCCATAGCAGAAGATATATCAAGGCCTGTTGTGACGTGAGCCGTCCTCCTGTGGACCCACCACCTGCGGGAGGATTCATGGGGGCTGGTGCATTGTGTTCTGGGCAGCAGATCTGCTTGGACTGCTGCCCCCGCGACCCAGAAAAATGGAAAAGCGGAAGAAGATGAATGAATGAAAAATACAAGAAATTTAAATAAAATTTAAATTAAATAAATTTACATGCATTTGTTTTTTTAACTGACAAAAACTCATGAAATTTTGCACAAAATTCAAGTACACCAAAAAGGGAATTTACAAATCTGTATTAAAAAATCTTTTTAAAAAATGGCTCGACAGCGCCCACTGGAAAATCATAATACGTTGCGCCTATGGCTATACCCGCTATACGCAGTTGCTAGGCGACTAACAGGAAGTCGGCCATATTGGAGCACGTGACCTCGAGCTTTGACTTTGACCTTTGATCTTTAACTTTGACCTGGCACCAAGCGCGCATTTTCTTGTCCTCGTATTTTAACAAACTCCTCCTCGGGTTTTTGACCCAGACTCACCAGAATCGTGCTCGATCATCTAGACAAGTGGGACATTAAAAGCGAGGGCCGATCATTGCCGCTTGCGGCTATATTTACTAATTGTTTTTCCTCTGTGACATCTGCTTTATGTGCACAAAAAAGTAATTTAAAATCAAAAATATATAACATGAAAATGAAATAATATTTGAATACATGTTTCTAATTTTTGACTGAAATAATAAAATTCCGTAGTTGCCATCTTTATAAATTCCTAATTATTTGAACTGATCCATGGCTATTCCACCTTCTACCGAGGCACCACTGAAAGCGTCCTGACCAGCTGCATCACTGTGTGGTACGGGAGCTGAACAGAACAGGAAAGCCCTGCAGCGCATAGTGAATGCAGCTGGGAGGATCGCTGGTGTCTCTCTCCCCTCCCTCCTGGACATTTTTAACACCCGCCTCACCCGCAGAGCGTCCAGCATTGTGGGTGACCCGAGCCACCCCGCACATAGCCTGTTCAGCCTCCTGCCCTCGGGGAGAAGGTACCGGAGTCTCCGGGCCCACTCCACCAGACTGTCAAACAGCTTCATCCACCAGGCTGTCAAACAGCTTCATCCACCAGGCTGTCAAACAGCTTCATCCACCAGACTGTCAAACAGCTTCATCCACCAGGCTGTCAAACAGCTTCATCCACCAGGCTGTCAAACAGCTTCATCCACCAGACTGTCAAACAGCTTCATCCACCAGACTGTCAAACAGCTTCACCCACCAGACTGTCAAACAGCTTCATCCACCAGACTGTCAAACAGCTTCATCCACCAGACTGTCAAACAGCTTCATCCACCAGACTGTCAGGAGGCTGAACTCTCACCTGAACTCTCACCTTACCCGTCTCCCACCCCCCACCCCCCATATTGGCATAACCTGTATTCCATAAAACACATATCACTCTAGACACTTTAAAAAACTGCTGCTAAGGACGACTGTTGCACATTTATATTTACTACTGGAATTTTTACTACTGTTGTTTACTCGTGTTATTGCACTAGAATTTCTACTGTTGCACATTTATTTTATCTTAACTCCAATGCACATTCTATTGCACATGACCATTTCACTGCTGTATCTTCCATTGCACATTTTTGATGCACACTGCACACTTTGGACATCTGTATATAGGTATTTATTTATTATGTTGCACTGCTTTAAGATTTTAGATCTTAGACTTTAGTTTAACTTTAGATCTCTGTCTCAGATAGTTTTTGTTGTGTTTTGTCTTCATGTTGTATTTTGTACACTGTATTTTTGCACTACTTGGCCAGAGAGAAACAAAATTTCGATTCACTGTATGTTGAACACATATGGCAGAATTGACAATAAAGCTGACTTTGATCTTTGATCTTGATCTATTGATCCCCAAACTGTCCTGTCCTGTTAGTTTGGTCCAACGGGCGGCGCTAGAGCGTCACAAACGCGTCAAACACGAAGAAGAAACGCGTGACGTGTGACGCACAAACGTACCCGGTACGTGCTGCGTCAGTGTGTTAGCCGCGTGTAGCATGTGCGTGTAAACTTTGACAAAAATCACTCTGTTTTTGTCTCTTTTCGTCTGTTTTTTGTTTTATTGGAACTCGATCCGCGTCATACCGAGCGGCATCATGAGCACGCTGTGGATGGGAAACGTGAGTTGGTTTTTTAAACATTATTTTACCTCTATTTTCGCCTCTTTAAGTTGTGACTGATGAAGTGATGAGGAAAGCGGAATAAACAAACCTCTGTGTCCTTTTTATGTTTTATTTCCATCCGTCCTCACTAACCACAAGTACAATATTTACTATTTTACTACAAAACACTACTTTAAATGTAATAATCACCCCTTGAGTGTCTTTCCTCATTCAGACCATCATCTTAGCTGCAAAATTAACTCAAAATAATCACTATAATTACGAAATACACCAATATTTCCAGACAATAAAAATGATAAAAAAAAAAAACAACTATTAAAACACTGTTAGGTATTAGATATTTTGTTAGTACATTTTTTTTCTTAAAAATACTAACAAAATATTTAATTTATTTTTTTCCCTTAAATTAGATATTTTGTTAGTATGTTTTTATAATTTTTTATTTTTTTCTTAAATATTTTGTTCGTACATTTTTCTTTTTTTCTTATTCTTTTTTTTCTTATTTTGTTTGTACATTTTTATTTGTTTTTTCCCTTTTTTCTTCTTAAATAAAAAAACAACAACTATCAAAACATGCAATATCTACAGAAAATATCTATAATGTAGACTTAGACAAACTTTATTGATCCACAAGGGAAATGATTTGGACACAGTAGCTCAAATGAGGCACAATCAAAAAATAAATGTATATGTAGAAGTCAAAATAAAATAGAAAAATAAGTAATAAAATATAAAATCACAGCTATATACAGGAGACAAGAGCGGCAGTGCGATAATGTACTGACAGAGCACAAGGTTATCCTTTACTTACGATTGAGTTGTTTAATAGTATTATTAGAACACTGTAATTAAGTTATTTTTATACTGTTTTTGTTGTTGTTTGTTTTTCACTTTAGTTTGGAAACTGAACCATGAAATGTTTATATTAGGAATTATTTTAAAACCTCGCCTTGGACCCAGTCTCGTATCTTGTCTTTTCTTGTGGATATTTTGTCTCGTCCTGAGTGACTCCAGGGCTGAAATGATTCAAATGATTCTAGTGAAGGAGAAAGTCCTTTTTCTTAAATCCATGTTTAATAGAATCAGATTGAGATCTTTTATTGTTTTATTGTAAGTTTAAATGTTGTGACAGTGACGTTCCTCTGTTCTCCAGCTGGAGCCCTACATGGACGAGAAGTTCATCATCAGGGGGTTTGCGACGATGGGCGAGACTGTGGTCAACGTACGCATCATCCGCCACAAGATGACCGGGTGAGCCCCAACCGCCGCACTCGAGTCAGTCACGGTTGCCAGATTTTCAGGCGGCAACAAGCGACCAAGTTTTTGAAAAATCCCCACAAAAAGAACTCCCAAATAATTAAGCATTGTGTGTCACTGAGACGTTTAGATTTTATTGATCCACAAGGGAAATGACTTGGGAACAGTATCTCACACATCACAATATAATATAAAAACAGAGTAAAAATAATATAACAAATGGTAATAAACATCTAAATAAGTCATAATAAATGTATGTACAAGTAAGTAAAAAAGAGAAATATAGAAAAGACAAACAAACACTTATTTTTATTTGCATATTTAACATCAGTAATGGCTTTTGGATGAAGATTTGGTGATGGAGCAGATTTATGAAGCTGGTGGAGAAAACGACATTTTGTCACAGAAAACCATTAACCAGAACTTAAGCAACGACATGAGATGTGTGAAGAAACCCTCAGTCGTCCAGGTAGAATCCATAGTGTCCATAGGAGAAATTCAGTTTGTCAACTGGACAAAGTTTATTTGGTTGAAAAGGTTTCGTAGTTATATTTGTGTGGGACTTTGGCCGTTGTGAAAAACCTCTATTGGCAGATGCTTCAGATTACACGGGTCCACAAATTTTTGGGCTCTATTTGCTTCCGAGAAGTGGCTAAATCTCATTGATATTGATAAGATGAACTGAAAGTGAATTGATAACAGTGCTGTTTAGCTAATGTATGCAAATATATCACTTTTTGGACAAATATTGTTGTGAGAAGAAAAACAAGCTTTATTATCTGTCCCCGCTAACTTACCGGACCTACTTTTGTCAGCTCCAGAACTGGGGCAGAACTCGGCTCAGAGGACACTGTCAGGGGTAAGTCAGTGTTAATGGACGACACTGCTGAAGGGGGCGCCGTACAGATTCACATAAAAAAAACAAAAAAAACAAACCTATCCCTTTAAAGGGATATGCCACCCCCAGGTCAAACTTGGGCATCTCCCCACAGTCCAGAGACTAAAATAAGTGGTGGAAAGCGTTTTCCTGCTCACCCAGCCATTGTCCGAGTCTGTCGCCACTGACCGCCGCGGTATCTGCTGCTCCTCCGCGTTAGACTGGAGTCTAACGTCGCCAGAGAAAGATTTCGGCCAAAAGGAATTAATTTGCTCGATGCGTTTCCCAATTACTTTCTGTGTAGTGCGCATTCATATGGAGTGCAAATAAATGTGCAAATCAACACGGAGAGCTTGCCTTGGTCATTTTGGGTGGGAACTATTTTCCAGTGCGGAAGAATACAGCCGTATCACGCAGCACGCTGCCAGGGGAATCCCAGTTACGCACCGGGAAGGGAGTTCCCCTGTTGCACAACGTGGTGCGTGATACGGCTGTATTCTTCCGCACTGGAAAATAGTTCCCACCCAAAATGACCAAGGCAAGCTCTCCGTGTTGATTTGTACATTTATTTGCACTCGATATGAATGCGCACTACACACAAAGTAATTGGGAAATGCATCGAGCAAATGAATTCCTTTTGGCTGAAATCTTTCTCTGGCGACGTTAGACTCCAGTCTAAGGCGGAGGAGCTGCAGATACCGCGGCGGTCAGTGGCGACAGACTCGGACAATGGCTGGGTGAGCAGGAAAACGCTTTCCACCACTTATTTTAGTCTCTGGACTGTGGGGAGATGCCCAAGTTTGACCTGGGGGTGGCATATCCCTTTAAAGCCATAGTACTGGATTAGGTATCGGAACTTTAAAATCCAGATGGGTGCAGCTCTCCTTTTACCGTTAGTTCAGTAGAACCTGGCAATCTCATGAAGGTGTTTGGAGTTTAAAAACGTGTGAATCTGCAGGGTTTGTGTGTTAAACGTGTGAATGAAACAAAAACACAACTCCAGGTCCGTTTGTGATGAAAAAAAGACCCTATAACATACACTGCGTGCACATGGTAGGATCGGATTGGATTTCTCCAAATCTGATCCCGTTACTCGGCGAGCGGTCTGTCCTTAGATCCAAGTCCACATGAAACTTGTGTAATCTGATAATGGTCAGCGACCTGGCCGGCTCCACTACGCTATGTGGCGCTGTCGTCCAACTACTTCCTGGTGATGGCGAAAACACAACAAACTATGTGGCGGTTACAAAGATGGCGCTCGAGGAGTTTGACGGAGCAGTGTTGGTGTACGTGTTGTGCATTCTTTCTTCGCTGACATGATTTCGTCTGACTTTTCCGGCAACAATCGCTACTTATGACGGCGTCGGCGCCTCCTGACACTTCCGGGTGAAATCCCTGGCGAAAATTCCCGCGCATACGCAGTACGCCAATCCGATCTGATATCGTGCACAAGGCGGCACCAAGAGGATTACTATCGACCTAAACCAGGGGTTCCAATCAGATTCACGAAACCAATCCCTATACGATCCTGAGCCTGTGCACATGAATCCGATACGATCCCAATCCATTTGCAATCGGATTACACTCGTCCATGTGCACACAGTGATTGATCAGAAAATGGCGTAATATTGGCACCTTAACCACTCTTACAGGAGTATCAAGTGTAAACTGTGACCTGTAGTTTGAGTTTATGACCTGAGCTTGACCCTTGACCCTTGTGTCCTAGTGGCGCTCTGGGGTACTGCTTCGTGGAGATGACGGACGAGGGCACAGCCGAGAGGTGTCTGCGCAAGATCAACGGAAAACCCCTCCCCGGAGCCAACCCGGTCAGTTTATTTACACAGTATTTATTTTTATTTAGAGCTGCAACAATTATGTTATTGACGAGTCGATTATTTATTTTGTAAATTTTGATTATTTTTCTGAAAGGTGCTTTGTGTAACTTTTCTGATGGAGCCTCCGTCAAACGCTTTTCTTCATGAAAATGTTATTGCTTTGTCTGGAATGTTCCACAGTAGGGCATTAAACCTTTCTATCTCCATGGAGACCAAACCAGACCAAGTTCCAGGTCAGATCTGTGGAGAGGCGACCCCGCTCACAGTCAGTGTCTGTTTTTCTAGTTATTTTTGAGCAATAAAACCACCTGTAAGTGAATAAATGTAAAGTAGAGTTGTTTAAAGTCACACTGTGGAACATTCCAGGCAGAGCAGTGACGTATCAACAAACAAGCAGGTGACGGACCCGCAACCAAAAAGTTACATAATGCATCTTTTATAGGTGCTTTGTGTAACTTTTCTGGTGGAGGAGTTCTTTTAATTCCAACTCAAAAATAAACAGAAAAATAAATGTGAGCGGAGTCGCCTCTCCACAGATCTGACCTGGAACATGGTCTGGTTTGGTCTCCATGAAGATAGAAAGGTTTAATGCCATACTGTGGAACATTCCAGACAAAGCAATAACACGGCGAATCACGGCGAATCGTGGAGAATCACGGCGAATCGTGGAGAATCACGGCGAATCGTGGAGAATCACGGCGAATCGTGGAGAATCACGGCGAATCGTGGAGAATCACGGCGAATTGTGGAGAATCACGGCGAATCGTGGAGAATCACGGCGAATCGTGGAGAAAAGCATTTGACAGACCCTCCACCAGAAAAGTTGCACCATTGCCAATGCTCCTTTTAAACATTTTTTCTCCAGATTGATATAAAAAGGATACAAACCTCACCTCTTCCTCTTTTGTGTCTCGAGCCCGAACCATTTACCCAATCAGATTAAAATCAGATTAAGTTTTTGTTTTTTAATCCCCGGTGTTATTTTATTCCTTTCTTTTTTTCCTCTTAAGCCGTATTTGTTTTGATAAAGACGATCACAGTTTAATAATGCCTCGGTCTTTGTTATAAAAAGGTGTTTTGGCGGGTTTTTGAGTCTGTATAGTCCAGGGTGATTACGATGATCAAAATACCATTTTGATTCTTTTTTATCATTGATTTATTGTTGCAGCCCTAATATTAGACACATTTTTGTCCGTTTTACTAAAGATGAATATAAAAACACAACATTTATTTTCTTTTTCCAGCCAACAAGGTTTAAGCTGAACAGAGCCACCTTCGGAAAGCAAGACACCGGGTGAGATTTAAGATTTCAGTTTTTGCTACGATCATATTTTATATTTAACCCACAGATTAAATAGTACATTAATTTAAAATGAGTTGGAGTGCTCCTCTAATTAAAATACACCAGGTCGGAGACACATTTCCATTCCAAGTAGTTCCCAAAGGCTTTAGGAGTTATGCATTTTACACTGAATCATTTAAATGTGGTTCAACAGTCTTTTATCATAGTAAATGTATAATTTAAATGTCTAATGTATGGTTTATAGGCAGTGAAATATACCCCATTTAAAGCTGTATTAGTTGTTGCCTTTATCTCGGCTTTATTTTCTGCAACACCTAAAAGGAGTCGCTCTCTGCCATTTTCATTTTGTGAAAGTCCCTCCACCGGGGGAAAAGTTGGAGACCCCTGACCTACCAGATAATATCAAGATGAATAAAAGCTGCCACACTCTACAGGAGTTTTCGGATTTAGACGATTTTTTAAAAAGCGCACAGACACGAGGAGAATCTGATGAGACTTAAAATCTTTGATCACAAACACTTGAGCGGGATATGACTGCGTAAAACAGGCTGCAAAGTTGTGAGCGCGATCGTGTTTGCTGTTTCCCGTCTACAGTAAAACGACTCACTCTGACACTCTTAAGTGTTCAAAGATCAGAGCTCTGCACTTCTGGTTTAGGTACAGAGTGTTACCTACTGTGTTATCAGTGGTCCCTCGTTTATCGCAGGGTGAGGTTCCAGTAATAACCTGTAATAAGTGAAATCCGCGAAGTAGGACAACTTTATATTTTACAATTATTCTACATGTTTTAAGGCTGTAAACGCCTTAAAACACTGGAATTAACGTTTTCTCACATTTCTCTCTCATTTAAACACTCAAACTTTTGTAGATTTTCAACAAAATGTATTAATAGTGACGCGTGGGGGGCGGAGACATGAGTCACTGGATCCGCAGGAAGCACCGCGCTCATCCAACGGCACTGCCACATCCCGGGACGCGACGCGCACCAACCCCTTGGAGAAGTGCGCGACACGTTCACCCCTCATCGTGGTCAAATCCGTGACAGAGCAGCACGACCGGCGCGAGGCCGCGCGTACACCGGGGCTGCGAGCACGAAATCGAACCGCGGCGCCCAGACCGCGTCCTCTCAGCCCGAGCCACAAACCGAACACGCACAAATAAACGCAAGAGCCGCACGAAACCAGCAAAGAGCCGCACGGGGTGATTTAATCCTGGTTTAGACCTGGTCTAGACATGGTCCAGTCCTGGTTTAATCCAGGACCAGTCCAGGTTTAGACCTGGTTTAGACCTGGACTAGACCTGGTTTAGTCCACGTTTAGTCCTGGTCTGGTCCCGGTCCCCCACGTCCCCCATCTATCAATCGGCAAAGGTCTGCAGTCTCTTAGCCAATCAGGACGCAGAACACAATGTTACACTATAAAAAAACAAATCCGCGAGGCTGCGAAAAGTGAAGCGCGATAGAGCGAGGGACACTGTACATGATTTTTAAAGCATAAAAGATTAGAGAGTCCACAGGAAGTAGAGTCACTGTCGCTCGATCCTTCGCTGTGGATGTAACAGACACACCTGAGGAACTGCTCTGGCCTTTTTACTTTTAAAGAACGCCTCAAACTGGATTCACAGCGCCGTTTTGTGGACTGGGGTCATTATTTACAGAGGACAAATTCTGTGGATAATGTGGATGAGATACTGCTCTTTAAATTTACCCCTTTACGAGAGGCGAAGGGAATAAATTCTTATTATTTTCGCTCTATCCCGAGTTTGGCTTCGAAATAAAGTCGAGTCACGCTTCCCAAACTCAGAGATAAGAAATTGCAGCCAAAATCGGGCAAATTCTCCTGTAGTCTGTGGCGGCCTTTAGATTTCAAATAAAAAATCTCAGTTTTTATGTTGTTGACCTTTATATTTAATGCAATACTTGAACCACAACCAATCCACGGACACATTTCTGATTGCAAAAATACTTTAATACTAATAAATGTGTGACGTACTTGTCCTGTGTGTATGTCCTTGTGCGTCTTGTCTGTGTTTGTGTCTAGGCCCATGTTCTCTCTGTTTGTGGGAGATCTGACCCCAGAGGTGGACGATGGGATGCTCTACGAGTACTTCTATAACCGTTACCCCCAGTGCAGAGGAGGGAAGGTGGTCCTGGACCATCTGGGAAACTCCAAGTCAGTCCTGCTTTTTTCTCTTCAGCTCTGGCTCACTCCCGTACACTTCCAATGTTTAGGAGTCTACGAATTCACTAAAACATGGTTATAGAGCTCATAATCGTACCCAGTCTTCTCCTCATTTTGGTTTATACTTTTACTTTTTGCGGTTAGACATTGGCAGCAGGTAATTTATGTAAAGGTTATTTAATAATTGTCACATACAGCAACAATACCGTAATCGCCCCTGTCAGCCCCTGTCAACATGTTTCCAATGTTTTTTGCGTAGATTCAAAAGTGAAAACTACAGGAGATATTGTCAGAAAAATCACCTTCTCTGTAAACACAAACAAACAGTGAACAACCACAGAAAAACACGTATTTAAATTTGACTTGCAAGAGGAAACAGACGCCGAGCAGACTGGTCAGACGCCTTTCTCCGCTGGGCTGTTCCTTCTTGCCTCTTTTATTGATTTACAAATGGGTGTACACAAATATGTAAAATTCACATGATAAAACAACTCAAAACCTTGGCATTTAATGTTGCAGATTTCAGTGCAACTTCTTTTTGACTTCCTGTCCCGGATCCCATAACCTTGAGACTAGGGCTGGGCGATATGGAGAAAAAAACTTATCTCGATATGTTTTTGCTATATCTCGATATACGATATATATCTCGATATCTATGCGGGGGAAAAAAAAAAACAAACGCGCCAAATTCAGCAAGGTTTTTTTTTTTAATTGAAGTGCAAACAGGCAGCCAAGTGCCTAAAGGTCGACAGGTACTAGTAACAAAGTGCTTGTGCACCATTTTTAACATTACCAAACCAAGGAAGTAGTATATTGTCTTATTTTAATTGTAAACAAAACCTGAGGGTAGACAGTTCTTATGAAGTGCTTCTTTAACATTTAAGATAAAAGACAAAAAAAATCCCTCATTTCGTAGCCAAGTGAAAAAGCACATATTAAATTAATTGTTTTTAAATATAGATTAATAGAGCCTCAATCCATGAATTCTCGTGTGTTTTGTGACTGTAGCACATCTTATATTTGTGTGTGTATTTGCTTTAACTTAGCACATCATTCTGCATCAATTTTTTTTTCTAGAAATACTATATTAATTTATTGCAACCATTAAAACGCAAGTGTGCTTTAGAATCAACGCCACATACCCGACCCACCCAAATATTTCACTCACTGGCAACACCCACCCACACACATAGAGAGAGATTAAAACTCCCAAATGCAGCCTTGCTCTGTACCGCACTGACAAAAAAAGTGGCGACTAGGGAGATTGTATCTAGGGTCAAGCGTTTTTAGCATTCGTATGAAGCCCGGTCGCTCAACAACCGCTATGGGCGTCATGTCTTTTGCGATATGAAAGGCAATGGACTCCGTAATGCTGACCCACTTTGCACTTGTTTTTCCATATGGTAGACACCGGGGTAAAGATGTTTGGAGCGTTGTTTGTTGTGTCTTAGAAGAAGTGGTGGAGGGTATGCCCTCGATGATTTTGATGGCACCAGTTTCTTGCATTCTCTGCAAAATGCCTCTTTCTGCTCCTCATCGGACGTTTTAAATCCCAAATACCGCCATATAATAGAGCCGTTTGTTCTTTTCTTTGGTATGAATTCTCTCGTGCTTCTGTGGGCGCCGCCATGTTGGATAAGTTGTCAACAAACACACGCGGTGTGCGTACGCGGAGGGGGAGGGGAGGGGGAGGGGGGAACACGAGACGCAGTGAAACACAAACACAAGAAGGAGGCGGGGCGGACAGCTCCACAAACAGATGAGGAAAATAAGCGGTGGCGAGTGGCGAAATAAGAGTGGCGAAATCGTATTCATCTCGAGTTTTTCGATATGCCAAAATCTTTCTCGATTTCATAAAACATCTCGAGATATCGCAAATCTCGATTAATCGCCCAGCCCTACTTGAGACATAATATTGCAATTTAAGTTGATCTAAACACATGAAGCAATGATAAGACCTTTACGGTTATTCTAACAGATTTCAATGCCATTTTTGCTGTGCACGTAGGGCTTGTAGACCTGTACAAAACGGCGTTTCAGTGCCTGTGCTGCACAATTAAACCAACTATGCAATCCTGCCTTAGAAGTGAAAGAATGTGCCAGACTTCTCCTTGCAAATGGACGAGATTTGAGGCATGAGCTCGCTTTAAAACACAACGCTGTGGCCAGGGCAGCCCCAGGACTTATAATGTGTTTCCAATGTTTTGTGCATAAAATCAAAAGTGAAATTGTGGGAAAACTATAGGAGATATCACTGCCGTTTGTGCAAGTAGGGCTTGTAGACCTGTACAAAATGGAAACACGCAGGGCTGGACTGGGACAAAAAAACGGCCCTGGCATTTTTGACGCCTCATAATTAGCACAGCACAACGGACTAATTTATGTTTGTGTTCCCCGAAGCAAAGTATTTGACTATTGTTACATCTTGGCCGAGGGGAAACCAGGGCGCAACATTTAAAGGAAAAATCCCCCAAACCACCAGCAAACTCACAGTAACTACACATTGAACGGTTTATTTAAAATGCATCTTGCACACACAAAAACAAAACTTTCTTATAGAATCTACACGATTCGCGTAGGTCACCTGTTTGATGTACCAGTTTTCTTCTTTTTTAATGTTAATTTATTAGTTCAGCTTGTAAATGTGCCAGAGTCATTTCATCCATAGCCCCATCGGCCGACTGATGGTTCCACAGAAAACAGGACGTACGTACAAAATATTCAGTCCGTACACATAATGAAGGCAGAAATAAAAATGGTGTCATATTCGTAAAATTAGAACGGGCTAAAAACATACAAAACAGAACGAAATCACAATCTCACAACAAGAGACGTTTGTTAATTGCATTTTGGATTTAAACTTCCTTTTTAGAATTGAACACTACTTTTTCTTATTTTTCCAGCTGTGTAGAATACGAGCATGAATTACTAACAAAGTGGATGTGCGGGTTAAATGTGAAAATGTCCCTTTCCAGGGGCTGTGGGTTCGTGCAGTTCCCAGACGAGCGGCTGCAGAAGAAGGCGCTGGACGAGTGTCAGGGCGCCATGGGGCTGGGGGGTAAAGCTCTCAGACTGAGCCTCGCTGCAAACAAGTAAGAACATTACTCTGTCATTACTACCTCAGAGGGCCTGGGCCTGAGCTCAGGGATCTGAGCTGCTCAATTTGTGTTTTATTAGGGACCGAGCCCGAAGGGGGACGAAGGTCCCTATTGTTGTTGCTTTGTTTCCGTATTATTATTATTATTATTATTATTATTATTATTCTTGTTCATACACGCTGGGGCAATTTTGAGCATGTTCCCATGCTTCAAAACAAACGAAACTTTGCACGGGCATCACAAAGTGCTGCCAGTACGACCACACAAAGTCTCGTCCCTGGGGGACCTGGGGGTCCCTGGGAGACCCCCCACTGGGGGACCCCCAGTGGGGGGTCTCCTAGACCGTACCTCAGATGGGCATAAATTTTGGTAAGCATAATCTTAAGACGTTGGAGATGTTAAATTGCGAAGGATTTTCAAATAGGCGGTAATATGACGATACGGCGGATCGATAAAGTTAGGTATTTATTGAATGGGAGTGATGAGTTATGAATGGGAGGTATTTGTTGCTAGGCAACGCCCTGATCAAAGGTCTTTGATCTTTGTACCTTTGATCTGATATAGCTGCAAGCAGCAATGTGGGGACAAGCATCGAAGGTTCATGTAGGCCTCAGCATGTAGGCCACATGCAGGGTCTGACAGGGTCTAACAGAGTCTGACAGGGTCTGACAGGGTCTGACAGGGTCTGACAGGGTCTGTTCTGACAGGGTATCTACAATGTCATGGCCACGCCCAACAGGAAGTGAGATAATTGTGCCAGGCACACGAAATTTGGTATGGGTGTGCGTCTCAGTAAGACGAACAAACGCAGGTGCGAGGTCCCGACCAACGCCGCTTGCGGCTTTAATTAGTTTCATTGTTATTGTCGTTGCCATTCCAGTGAAAAGTGCTGGTAAACTCATCGTGAGGATTCACTATTCAAACTTAATCATAAGGATCTAAAGTAGTTAATTTACTTAATAATTGAAATGGAATTATTATTATTATTAAATAATAATAAAATGGGAACAAAAAAAGGAAAATGCCTTTAAAAATATCTAAGATCGTAGTAAAAGATGATGGTGAAAATAATATAATGTGAAGTATAGTGATTAAAAGTGTTTATTAAAACATTAAAAAAGCAAAAATCTAGTTAATTATTGAAATGGAAATACAGGTAATCCTGAAGACAAAGACGGCTCATAATTTATAGTAAGAAATATGGTTTATAATCTACTGCTACTACTACTATACTACTACTACTACTATACTACTGCTACTACTACTACTACTACTACTACTATACTACTATACTACTACTACTGCTACTACTACTACTATACTACTGCTACTACTACTGCTACTGCTACTGCTACTACTACTACTATACTACTGCTACTACTACTGCTACTACTACTACTATACTACTACTAATACTAATACTAATACTACTACTGCTACTACTAATGCTACTACTACTACTATACTACTGCTACTACTAATACTACTACTGCTACTACTACTACTACTACTAATACTAATACTACTACTGCTACTACTAATGCTACTACTACTACTACTAATACTAATACTACTACTGCTACTACTACTACTATACTACTACTAATACTACTGCTACTACTACTACTACAGTTTTTGTTGTTTTACATTTGTTGTAGGTATTGTCCTATGTTTTTGTTTTGTTTTTATGTTTATAATTGTATTTTGTTGGGGAAAAAAACATACAGTAAATGAGGAATAACTCTGGACCACTGCAAACTTTTTTCCACATTTTAAGTGTTTCATTCTGCAGTTTATTTATTGTACTTGATGTTTTTTTTAACAATATTAAGAATAGTTTTTCATGGGTTTAGGGTTAATTGTCTTGTGTGTTCCGACAGACCTTTGATTCAATGACGTCACGTTCTTTGTTTTCAGTTTAAAGAACAAACCTCAGACCACCTCCACCACTCAGTCCGACACCAAAACCTGGAGCAGCTCCACCTACAGCCAGAGCTACGACCCCTTCGGCCAGTACAGCACCTACGGGTACGGATACCCCGCCTCCTCCTCCTGGAGCTACGACCAGAACGCCTTCGGATACTACCCCGGATACGACTACTCGCAGTACATGGCCATGCAGGTACCGAGGGGAGGGGCGGGTACTGAGGGGAGGAGCGGGTACTGAGGGGAGGAGCGGGTACTGAGGGGAGGAGCGGGTACTGAGGGGAGGAGCGGGTACTGAGGGGGGCGGGTACTGAGGGGAGGAGCGGGTACTGAGGGGAGGAGCGGGTACTGAGGGGGGGGGGTACTGAGGGGAGGAGCGGGTACTGAGGGTAGGAGCGGGTACTGAGGGGAGGAGCGGGTACTGAGGGGGCAGGTACTGAGGGGAGGAGCGGGTACTGAGGGGAGGAGCGGGTACTGAGGGGGCGGGTACTGAGGGGAGGAGCGGGTACTGAGGGGGGGGGTACTGAGGGGAGGAGCGGGTACTGAGGGGGGCGGGTACTGAGGGGAGGAGCGGGTACTGAGGGGAGGAGCGGGTACTGAGGGTAGGAGCGGGTACTGAGGGGAGGAGCGGGTACTGAGGGGGGCAGGTACTGAGGGGAGGAGCGGGTACTGAGGGGGGCGGGTACTGAGGGGAGGGGCGGGTACTGAGGGGAGGGGCGGGTACTGAGGGGGGGGGGTACTGAGGGGAGGAGCGGGTACTGAGGGGGGCAGGTACTGAGGGGAGGAGCGGGTACTGAGGGGGGCGGGTACTGAGGGGAGGGGCGGGTACTGAGGGGAGGAGCGGGTACTGAGGGGGGGGTACTGAGGGGAGGAGCGGGTACTGAGGGGAGGAGCGGGTACTGGGGGGGGGGGGGTACTGAGGGGAGGAGCGGGTACTGAGGGGGGCGGGTACTGAGGGGAGGGGCGGGTACTGAGGGGAGGGGCGGGTACTGAGGGGAGGAGCGGGTACTGAGGGGGGGGTACTGAGGGGAGGAGCGGGTACTGAGGGGAGGAGCGGGTACTGAGGGGAGGAGCGGGTACTGAGGGGGGGGGGGTACTGAGGGGAGGAGCGGGTACTGAGGGGAGGAGCGGGTACTGAGGGGAGGAGCGGGTACTGAGGGGAGGAGCGGGTACTGAGGGGGGCGGGTACTGAGGGGAGGAGCGGGTACTGAGGGGAGGAGCGGGTACTGAGGGGAGGAGCGGGTACTGAGGGGGGGGGGGGGGCGGGTACTGAGGGGGGGGGTATATCCATCTAATCATCACATAATAAATCCACTGCAACTGACTCCAAAATGTGATTTCTGTGGAAAGTGATTTCTGTGGAAAGTGAAAGAAGAAGTCATTTATTCTCTCTTAAAGGGATATGCCACCCCCAGGTCAAACTTGGGCATCTCCCCACAGTCCAGAGACTAAAATAAGTGGTGGAAAGTGTTTTCCTGCTCACCCAGCCATTGTCCGAGTCTGTCGCCACTGACCGCCGCGGTATCTGCAGCTCCTCCGCCTTAGACTGGAGTCTAATGTCGCCAGAGAAAGATTTCGACCAAAAGGAATTAATTTGCTCGATGCGTTTCCCAATTACTTTCTGTGTAGTGCACATTCATATCGAGTGCAAATAAATGTACAAATCAACACGGAGAGCTTGACTTGGTCATTTTGGGTGGGAACTATTTTTCAGTGCGGAAAAACACAGCCGAAGCACACACCACGCTGCCAGGGGAATCCCTGTTACGCACCAGGAAGGGAGTTCCCCTGTTGCACAACGTGGTGCGTGATTCGGCTGTATTCTTACGTACTGGAAAATAGTCCCCACCCAAAATGACCAAGTCAAGTTCTCCGTGTTGATTTGCACATTTATTTGCACTCGATATGAATGCGCACTACACAGAAAGTAATTGGGAAACGCATCGAGCAAATTAATTCCTTTTGGCCGAAATCTTTCTCTGGCGACATTAGACTCCAGTCTAAGGCGGAGGAGCTGCAGATACCGCGGCGGTCAGTGGCGACAGACTCGGACAATGGCTGGGTGAGCAGGAAAACGCTTTCCACCACTTATTTTAGTCTCTGGACTGTGGGGAGATGCCCAAGTTTGACCTGGGGGTGGCATATCCCTTTAAAATGCAGATGGTTCTGGAATGTTTTTTTGTTCATGAGAGTTAAAAAGGACATTCAGATTGAACATAAAACTTGATCAGAATGTAAATATTACTTAAATAAATTTGAAAATAATGGATATGGATCCTGGATGCCTCCCTCGGAAGGTGTCCCACCGGGAGGAGGCCCCGGGAAGACCCAGGACACGCTGGAGGGACTATGTCTCCCGGCTGGCCTGGGAACGCCTTGGGGTCCCCCTGGAGGAGCTGGAGGAAGTGTCCGGGGGTGAAGGAAGTCTGGGAGTCCCTGTTTAGACTGTTGCCCCGGCGACCCGACCCCGGATAAGAGGAAGAAAATGGATGGATATGATGCTATTGGGAAAATATTATGATCCCAAATCCAAATACCAAAAATCAACACCTTATTTTAAATCCTTTCTGCTGCTTTAACACCTTTAAAGGACAAGTAACGTTTTTACAATCTGGACCTTATTTCATTGATAAAACAACGTCATTTACCCATTGTACTTTGGTGTCATTTGGAGTTTAGCGGTATCTGTTTAACGTGAGTGGTTGGGGCACGATGTTGGGGTCACCAAATAACACAAACTTTATCACTTTTCAAATGACAAAAGTTCAATGTGTTAGTTTACACTTTCGTTTGAGTTTCGGACCATGAAAAAAGGGTTTTATTACTGCAACATCGTGCCCCGACCACTCACGTTAAATGAATATCGCCCAACTCTGAAATCTCCAGAAATACTTCAAATGACACCAAACTACAATGGGTGAGCAAATGACGTTTTTTTTTATCACCGAAATAAGGTCCAGATTGTAAAAACGTTACTTGTCCTTTTAATTATTTTAACAACCAAAAATTTCAGTCCATGTCGAAAAATGCACAAAATGTTACACCTGGGCCTGTTTCACAAAGCGGAACTCGGAGGGAAACTCCAGCGTGTTTCATGAAGACAGTTCAGTCTAACTGTGGTATATAAATATTGTCGTATGTTGATATTTGCAATAAAAAGTTGGGGCATTAAAATGGAAGTAATGGTAAAAGTAGAAGAGCACTGAATGTGTGTTTTTCAGGAGGGAGAGACGGCCGAGGAGGAGGCCGCTGTCCCAGAGGACGACGGGACTGAAGGTGAGCGTGCAACTTTAATTTGGATTTCACATTAAAAACGTTCATGTTTTTTTTTTATTTTTGCATTGAAACAGGATTTACAGTGGCTACAGCGTCTCTCAAACACTTCACAGGTTTAAACAAAGGCCAAAGGAAGTATGAAACGGCACTACATCATTACCATCACCAAAGAGGACTCTGGTGGTTAAACATGAACGCAATTATCTTAAAAATAAAGTCGAGAACTGCAGAGAACACTGAGAGCCACCAGAGGGCGCCACCATGCCGCCTGTACCACAAAACTGCGTTTGAATGAAGACAGGACATGAAAATGGGGGCCACAGCTTCCCTCTGTGTGGCTCTTATGAATGTATTTTTAATATTTTGAAAAGAGGTTCTCCTTTTAGGTTGCCAGATCCTACGACTAAAACCCAGTCCTTTCTCTTTTGCACCCACAACAGCAGAATGAGTGTGTTTGTTTTCCTCTTTCAGACCCAAACCCGCCTCTGGACATCGATGAGGAGAACAGGAGGTGTATGGAGCAGAGCGAGGAGCTGTTCGAAGCTCTGGTCCAAACGCACTGGACCCCGGACGACTTCCAGCAGGAACAGGATTATCTGCTGTCCCTGGTGCCGGAGCCCGTCACAGCCTGAGCACCTGCAGTACTGCTCTGTGGACTGAAGGGGGCGCCGGGGGAGGACAGACTGAGGGACCGGACTGAGGGACCGGACTGAAGAGACCGGACTGAAGAGACCGGACTGAAGAGACCGGACTGAAGAGACCGGACTGAAGAGACCGGACTGAAGAGACCGGACTGAGACTTGAGTGACTAAACTTAATGAGACCAGACCTCTGAGACTAGACTTGCGAGACTAGACTTGCGAGACTAGACTTGCGAGACTAGACTTGCGAGACTAGACTTGCGAGACTAGACTTGAGAGACTAGACTTGAGTGACTAGACTTGCGAGACTAGACTTGCGAGACTAGACTTGCGAGACTAGACTTGAGTGACTAGACTTGCGAGACTAGACTTGCGAGACTAGACTTGAGTGACTAGACTTGCGAGACTAGACTTGCGAGACTAGACTTGAGTGACTAGACTTGCGAGACTAGACTTGCGAGACTAGACTTGCGAGACTAGACTTGCGAGACTAGACTTGCGAGACTAGACTTGCGAGACTAGACTTGAGAGACTAGACTTGAGAGACTAGACTTGAGAGACTAGACTTGAGAGACTAGACTTGTGAGACTAAACTTGTGAGACTAGACTTGAGAGACTAGACTTGAGAGACTAGACTTGAGAGACTAGACTTGAGAGACTAGACTTGAGAGACTAGACTTGAGAGACTAGACTTGTGAGACTAGACTTGTGAGACTAGACTTGAGAGACTAGACTTGTGAGACTAGACTTGTGAGACTAGACTTGTGAGACTAGACTTGTGAGACTAGACTTGAGAGACTAGACCTGCGAGACTAGACTTGAGTGACTAGACTTGAGTGACTAGACTTGTGAGACTAGACTTGTGAGACTAGACTTGTGAGACTAGACTTGAGAGACTAGACCTGCGAGACTAGACTTGCGAGACTAGACTTGCGAGACTAGACTTGAGTGACTAGACTTGAGTGACTAGACTTGAGTGACTAGACTTGAGTGACTAGACTTGCGAGACTAGACTTGTGAGACTAGACTTGAGAGACTAGACCTGCGAGACTAGACCTGCGAGACTAGATTTTGAGAGACTAGATTTTGAGAGACCAGACTATACTTGAGCGACTAAACTATACTTGAGAGACCGGACTTTGAGCGACTGGACTCGGAGAGACCGGACCAGACTTTTGAGACCAAACCGGACTTTTGAGCCCAGAGCCAAAGGGGTCGGGTCTAGTTTTGTATCCACGTGTAAATAATCTGCTTTTTATAAACCACCTGCTTAAAGTGCATGTGACGGGTGAAATAGATTTATCTTTAAAACCTCAAATAGACGTTTAAACTGTCAGGAAAAATGCTCCTTGTTTTTAAATTGTTCCTGCATTTTGGATGGAACCTGTTTTTTTTGTTTGTTTATTTTGTCAGTCTGCTACTTAACTGACGTAAAACTCTTAGAAACAATAAGAAAAACTTGAAAAACTATCATATACACTTTAAGCAATTGTTTGATATTTTTGTTGGTAAATTGCGTAGATCATTTGACGCTGTCAAAGAACTTATTTTTAATGAATTCCAGTTGTAGATTTCAAGTGTGAAAATGGCTTCTCTGACCTGTACTATTTTCTGTACATGTTGGATTTTGCATTCCCAGTGTGCTCAAATGTAAAAACACTTTGATATTAAAGTCACTGCTGCTGAAAATCACTCCTTAAATTCAAGCTGAACCTGATTTTTACTGTTTTCAAAATGAAAAAAGCAGAACAGTTTGCAGTGGTCATTTACCTCATCGTGGTGAATAATGCACGAGTGAGTTTAGAAGTGTTTTTCACAGCGAAGTCATGACAATTCGAACAACTAGCATGCTAATAGTGCTCTTCCTGATGACCTGATTATCAGATAAAAGATTAGGCTTTATTGTCTCCTTACAGAAAAAAATCATCTTGGAAAGGAAAGCAATGACCGAGAGTCCGGACCCCGAGAGTCCGGACCCCGAGAGTCCGGACCCCGAGAGTCCGGACCCCGAGAGTCCGGACCCCGAGAGTCCGGACCCCGAGAGTCCGGACCCCGAGAGTCCGGACCCCGAGAGTCCGGACCCTGAGTTATCCAAAGTCATTCCTCACTTCCTTTCTGCATTCAGAGCGTCTTAATGATTCACCACGATGAGTTTATAAACTCTTTTCACAACTTTCAGAGGCCAGAGCATCACAATAATTCAACAACTAGCATGCTAATAGTGCACTTCCTGATTACCTGATAATGGGATAATAAAAGACCAGCATTTATTGTCTCCTTACAGGAAAAAAAAGCTAAAACTAGACTATAAATTGGGTTCACACGATGATATAAAATCCCCATATTTATCCTGAGCTGGAGACGGGTCTGAATTCTCAGGTGGAGTTTGATGTTTGACTCTTAGATGTTGATTTGTTGACGTAGTTTATGGTTCATGTCTCTGTATTTACTGAGCCTGTTCACATGAAACAGAATCTGGCACAAAGTTTGACATCTTTTCATTTACAGATTCCAATTTCTGAAGCTAACTGCAGTACCACAAACCACCACAGGATGGAGACTAAACCTTGGTTTTCTGGTACAAACCGTCCCTGTAGAACTAGAACTTTCAAAACACAACTGGACAAACTTTGGTTCAGGCTTCACAGCGAGAAGGTTCTGGGTTTGATCCTCGGGTCTTTCTGTGCGGCGTTTGCATCTTCTCCCTGTGTCTGGGTGTGGTTCTTCTGACTCAAATCCTCCAGTCCTGACCCAAGACTAGATCTGGAGATGGGTCCCACTGTTACTTTTTTCCCACAAATGTTGTTTTTTTAGTTTTTTTTTCCTTTTAAAAGGCTTTAAAAAGCCACGAAAAGCCTTTGACACTGTTATAATATGAAGAATTAAGATTTAAAAGTGCTTAAAACTACCATTTCTTCATATAATCTGCACTGACAACTCCAAAGAAGGAAGGTCTATGTGCTTCCTGTTGTTTTTTTTGCTTTTTCCTTTTTAAAGCCTTGAAAAAACCTTGAAAAGCATGTTGTACAGGTATAATATTAAGAATTAAGACTTAAAAGTGCTTAATAACAACTTTGTCTTCATATAATCTGCACTGACAACACCAAAGGATCATGGTCTATGTAGTTTCCTGTGTTTTTTTTTAGCTTTTTCCGTTTCAAAGGAAACACCCCAACCCTGACTCTCTGTGTGACAGGTGCGCGCTTTTACACACACACACTTCCGTACGTGCACACACCCACACTCACGTGAACCACCGCCTCTGCCACATATTGGCAAAAAAAAAGAAAAAAAGTCTCGTCCGCCATGCCCAGTGTCGGTAACTACACCTTAAATCGTCAGTTTCCAAACATCTTCCAGTATCTCCACGGAGTCTAGCAGGTGAAAAGTTACACACTGCACCTTCAACTTGTACTGTGCATGTTTTATTCGTTGTTGTTTTTTTGCGTATACAGATTTCTGCCACCGGGGTATTCCACGAACGTTGCTAAACTTAGCAGCGACTAAGTGCTAAGTTCTCGCCTGACTGAGACACAACTTAGACTAAAGCCTGAACCCGTTCCACAAACGCTTTTCAGCTGCGCCTCAGCAGCGCTAAGTTCAGTCTGGCCTAATCAGGCCGGGCCTCCGCGCGTGCACGGGGAAGTTGAGCCCTGAACAAGCGACTGTCGAAAACGCCATCATGTCCAAGATTCGGGCCGATTATTTCAGCGCATCAGAACAGAAGTTGCTTTTGGAACTCTACAACACATTTGCAATAACCAAGGCAAGAGACATGGCGTGGCAGAAGATCGCCGAGCGCTTAAATACGCAAGTTAAGTCCTATGACAGTGCTGGAGGATGAGTTTTTTAAGTCTGTTTTTCACCAATCATGTCAATGCTGATCTGTGGCACAGGGGGAAAAGTTATGGTCTGGGGTGCGAGAGATTGTGAGTTTGATTCTCAGGGAGGACAGTTGATGTCATAAATATTATATATTTGTAGAGCAGTCTTGTCAGTTGAAATTTATTTTTACTGTGTAAAAGTATTTGGTCCAACTAATTACGTTAAATTGTGTTATCTTGTCTTTGAGCAGGAATAATGTGAAGAGGACTGTTTTACAGGTAAAGACAAAGCATAAAAACATTTTGCAGAGTGGTAAGTAGGCTAATATTAATATTATTATTCAGTGAAATTAGTAATACTGTTGAAATGGTACCTTAATTTAATTTAAAATGAACAGTAGCTACCAAGCCACAGGAGGTGGGAGCCCCCCTCAAAACCTTTCACCTGCAGAGGAGCTGGCACTGGCCCTAAACCGGGGTCACCCACTGGTGGAGGTAATTGAAGGAAGGACCCCATCAAAGATCCTTCCTGCGAGTTCTCGTGAAGAGTATATTCAAGGTATTCTCTAGGCTAATGCTTGCCTCAGCTGTGATCCAAGCATTTGTGTATTTTAATAGTATGCTTGTGTTCTAGTTACTGAAGATGGCGTACACTTGGACCCTCCTCATCAGTCCCCCAGCAGTGCCTTGCCTGACCCTCAGCAGTCCTCCAGCAGTGCCTTGCCTGACCCTCAGCAGTCCTCCAGCAGTGCCTTGCCTGACCCTCAGCAGTCCTCCAGCAGTGCCTTGCCTGACCCTCAGCAGTCCTCCAGCAGTGCCTTGCCTGACCCTCAGCAGTCCTCCAGCAGTGGCCTCACACCAGAATGTCATACCTAATGTCTTTTATTGTTTTATGCCTATTGATGGAAATTGATAAATAGGATTTCATTAAAGAGGCTTGTACAGCATCTCTGAAGCAAATTAGTTGAATCATTGAAATGTTGCATCATGGACCGTGCCTTTTATTTGTCTACATTTTGTTTTAAAAGTAAAGGTTTACCTGTAACTGTATTCTTTGATAGAAATGTCACATAAAATATAAAGTGTCAATGTCGTCAAGTGAGAGTGATGTTAGGACTAACTGATATAATTTATGTGATGATAACAATAATTGTAGGTTAAATTCATTTCCATTTCTGTAATATGTTGCAAATATAAATGCGTGAAAATTTAACTCAAATTTGACGTACGCATCAATAGGTCAATAGCGGGAATCGAACCCGGCCTGCCCACACGAGAGTCAAAGCACAAATCCACTCGACCACAGATATTCTTTGAAATACTGCTGGAATTCTTCTATATGTTAATGTCGTAAAGACAGCGGTCCAAAAGCATATGTTTAGATTACCGGAGAATTGTCAAGAACCAAGAACGTAAGGTAATTTGTCTTTTTGCTGATATTGTTTTCGGACAACACAGATACTCATGCGGGAGGTGTGCGGAACTGTTTGCTTGACACTCTGTTTACGTCAGGTACGTATTCTCTGCGACACGGCCTGATTAAGCCACATCTTTAGCCTGGCCGCGACCAGACTATCTGCTAAGACCATGTTGCCCCAGTAACTCAGCGGGAACTAAGTTTAGCGAGCGTCGTGGAACCGAACTCTCACTAAAACTAGCGCCAACTGACGAATAAAGCCGGGCTTTGAGCTTAGTAGCTTTCGTGGAATACCCCTCGGGGCCTTTAATACTTAGTAAATGTTGTCCACACTGAGGCTCGGAGGAGGGGGAAGGGTTTGACCTGTGGATTAAAAATGACAGAATCCTCTTAGGTTATGAGAATATGAGCGGATCTGACCTGGCAACAAAAACGGCGCGTGCCACGTTCAGGCTGAATATGTTCTCTTCTTATATTTAACAGGGATGTAACGATACCAAAATCCCCCCATACTGTATTTTCACGATGTGCATCTCACCTTTCGATATTTACTGCAATATTTTGTGGAGGCTGATTGTGAATGTGCTCCTTTTTCCTTTTAAAAGCCTTGAAGAAGCCTTGAAAAAAGAATAAAGATTTAAAAGTGCTTAATAACGGCTGTTTCTTCATATTCAAGGATCATGGTCCTGCTAATTCCTGCTGTTTTTTTTTTTTAAGCTTTTTCCTTTTAAAAGCCTTGAAAAGCCTTTGACACTGTTATAATATAGTTTAGTTTAGTTTAGTCTTTATTTGAAGGGACAATGTACAGAGCCATTATGTACAAAGACAGAGATGTTCTGCACCAGAGTATAGCTACAAAGCTAATTTCCATCCGCAATTAGCTGAATTCTTCTTATGAAGAATTAAGTTTTAAAAGTGCTTAAAAAACACAATTTCTTCATATAATCTGCACTGACATCATCAAAGGATCATGGTCTATGTAGTTCCTGCTGTTTTTATTTAGTTTTTTTTCTTTTTAAAAGCCTTGAAAAGCCTTTGACACTGTTATAATATGAAGAATTAAGATATAAAAGTGCTTAATAACAGCTTTTTCTGCAAGTATGCCCAGTCCTGAGTACCAGTCCGCAGTGTCCACACCCTGAACTGTGCACACTGTGGATTGAGACACGACTGGTGTGTGTGAGATTGTTTTTTTGGATGTCTTTAACCTGTTCATGGAGTTTTCTTCAGGCCGATGGCTTGTGGAAAGACATTTCCATGTGAGTGTGGTGAACGCTGAAGCTCTGATGCTCGAGGCTCTGGCAGCAGACGCAGGTTCAGGTGTGAGTGACCGGAGCTCAGTTTATTCAACATTTGTCGTCTGATCTGAAGAATTTGAAGGTTAGCAGTTCAAAACCCACTCTCAGCATAGACATAAACTAAGTTCAAGCAGTTTAAGCTCCTACAGATGATCAAGACCCTTAAATCCCGTCACATTCATCCTCCAGAGTCTGCGTACACGGCTGTATGAATGTGTGAGTGGATCGTGGATGTAAAGTTCTTTGACTGACTTGAAGGTGGAAAAACGCTGTAAAAATGTGACCTTTTACCATTTCAGGAGCTTTTTGCACAGTAAGAGCACAGACTACTCACCGTTTTTTAAAGAAACAAGATGGAGAAGAGAAGAGGGCTGTGCGAAGTTTGGATCTCACCACAAATCTAGTTTTAAATGTTTTCTTATTGGCCAAACGGCTCCCAAACTATGACAACTCAATTCTATTCTTAAAGACTTAAAGATGCATTGTGTAACTTTTTGGTTGGGGTCCGTCACCTGCCTGTTTCTATGGATACGTCACTGCCCTGCTTCAAAAGTCCCGCAGTGTGACTTTAAACAGTTTTACTTTACATTTATTCAAATACAGGTGGATTTACAGCTCAAAAATACCGAGAAAAACCTGTAAATTGGTTTAATAAAAAGGCTTCAACATTGTAGACAAATCAATAAAATCTTGGACCCTCCACCAGAAAAGTTACACAATGCACCTTTAAGTCTTTTAGAATAGTGTTAAATTGTCATAACTGGAACAAAAGGGTCCCGGTTGGATTTGTGGTTAGATTTAAAGCCTCTTCTGTTCTCTTTTGTCTTGTCTCTCCTCCAGAGCTTCTCGAGCGCTCTGCTGCTGTGTCGAGCTCTGATGTTGTGTGTCGAGCGCTCTGCTGTTGTGTGTCGAGCGCTCTGCTGTTGTCGAGCGCTCTGCTGCCGTGTCGAGCGCTCTGCTGTTGTGTCGAGCGCTCTGCTGTTGTGTGTCGAGCGCTCTGCTGCCGTGTCGAGCGCTCTGCTGCCGTGTCGAGCGCTCTGCTGCTGTGTCGAGCGCTCTGCTGCCGTGTCGAGCGCTCTGCTGCCGTGTCGAGCGCTCTGCTGTTGTGTCGAGCGCTCTGCTGCTGTGTCGAGCGCTCTGCTGCCGTGTCGAGCGCTCTGCTGCCGTGTCGAGCGCTCTGCTGTTGTGTCGAGCGCTCTGCTGTTTCTGCTGTTGTGTCGAGCGCTCTGCTGCTGTGTCGAGCTCTGATGTTGTGTCGAGCGCTCTGCTGCCGTGTCGAGCGCTCTGCTGCTGTGTCGAGCTCTGATGTTGTGTCGAGCGCTCTGCTGCCGTGTCGAGCGCTCTGCTGTTGTGTCGAGCTCTGATGTTGTGTCGAGCGCTCTGCTGCCGTGTCGAGCTCTGATGTTGTGTCGAGCGCTCTGCTGCCGTGTCGAGCGCTCTGCTGCCGTGTCGAGCGCTCTGCTGCCGTGTCGAGCGCTCTGCTGTTGTGTCGAGCGCTCTGATCGAGCGCTCTGCTGTTGTGTGTCGAGCGCTCTGCTGTTGTCGAGCGCTCTGCTGCCGTGTCGAGCGCTCTGCTGTTGTGTCGAGCGCTCTGCTGTTGTGTGTCGAGCGCTCTGCTGCCGTGTCGAGCGCTCTGCTGCCGTGTCGAGCGCTCTGCTGCCGTGTCGAGCGCTCTGCTGCCGTGTCGAGCGCTCTGCTGCCGTGTCGAGCGCTCTGCTGTTGTGTCGAGCGCTCTGCTGCCGTGTCGAGCGCTCTGCTGCCGTGTCGAGCGCTCTGCTGCCGTGTCGAGCGCTCTGCTGTTGTGTCGAGCGCTCTGCTGTTTCTGCTGTTGTGTCGAGCGCTCTGCTGCCGTGTCGAGCGCTCTGCTGCTGTGTCGAGCTCTGATGTTGTGTCGAGCGCTCTGCTGCCGTGTCGAGCGCTCTGCTGCTGTGTCGAGCTCTGATGTTGTGTCGAGCGCTCTGCTGCCGTGTCGAGCGCTCTGCTGCTGTGTCGAGCTCTGATGTTGTGTCGAGCGCTCTGCTGCCGTGTCGAGCGCTCTGCTGTTGTGTCGAGCTCTGATGTTGTGTCGAGCGCTCTGCTGCCGTGTCGAGCTCTGATGTTGTGTCGAGCGCTCTGCTGCCGTGTCGAGCGCTCTGCTGCCGTGTCGAGCGCTCTGCTGCCGTGTCGAGCGCTCTGCTGTTGTGTCGAGCGCTCTGCTGTTGTGTCGAGCGCTCTGCTGTTGTGTGTCGAGCGCTCTGCTGTTGTCGAGCGCTCTGCTGCCGTGTCGAGCGCTCTGCTGTTGTGTCGAGCGCTCTGCTGTTGTGTGTCGAGCGCTCTGCTGCCGTGTCGAGCGCTCTGCTGCCGTGTCGAGCGCTCTGCTGCCGTGTCGAGCGCTCTGCTGCCGTGTCGAGCGCTCTGCTGCCGTGTCGAGCGCTCTGCTGTTGTGTCGAGCGCTCTGCTGTTTCTGCTGTTGTGTCGAGCGCTCTGCTGCCGTGTCGAGCGCTCTGCTGCTGTGTCGAGCTCTGATGTTGTGTCGAGCGCTCTGCTGCCGTGTCGAGCGCTCTGCTGCTGTGTCGAGCTCTGATGTTGTGTCGAGCGCTCTGCTGCCGTGTCGAGCGCTCTGCTGTTGTGTCGAGCTCTGATGTTGTGTCGAGCGCTCTGCTGCCGTGTCGAGCTCTGATGTTGTGTCGAGCGCTCTGCTGCCGTGTCGAGCGCTCTGCTGCCGTGTCGAGCGCTCTGCTGCCGTGTCGAGCGCTCTGCTGTTGTGTCGAGCGCTCTGCTGTTGTGTCGAGCGCTCTGCTGTTGTGTCGAGCGCTCTGCTGTTGTGTCGAGCGCTCTGCTGTTGTGTCGAGCGCTCTGCTGCTGTGTCGAGCGCTCTGCTGTTGTGTCGAGCGCTCTGCTGTTTCTGCTGTTGTGTCGAGCGCTCTGCTGTTGTGTCGAGCGCTCTGCTGTTGTGTCGAGCGCTCTGCTGTTGTGTCGAGCGCTCTGCTGTTGTGTCGAGCGCTCTGCTGTTGTGTCGAGCGCTCTGCTGCTGTGTCGAGCGCTCTGCTGTTTCTGCTGTTGTGTCGAGCGCTCTGCTGCTGTGTCGAGCGCTCTGCTGTTGTGTCGAGCGCTCTGCTGTTGTGTCGAGCGCTCTGCTGCTGTGTCGAGCGCTCTGCTGTTTCTGCTGTTGTGTCGAGCGCTCTGCTGTTGTGTCGAGCGCTCTGCTGTTGTGTCGAGCGCTCTGCTGCTGTGTCGAGCGCTCTGCTGTTTCTGCTGTTGTGTCGAGCGCTCTGCTGCTGTGTCGAGCGCTCTGCTGTTTCTGCTGTTGTGTCGAGCGCTCTGCTGCTGTGTCGAGCGCTCTGCTGTTTCTGCTGTTGTGTCGAGCGCTCTGCTGTTTCTGCTGTTGTGTCGAGCGCTCTGCTGCTGTGTCGAGCGCTCTGCTGCTGTGTCGAGCGCTCTGCTGCTGTGTCGAGCGCTCTGCTGCTGTGTCGAGCGCTCTGCTGTTTCTGCTGTTGTGTCGAGCGCTCTGCTGTTGTGTCGAGCGCTCTGCTGCTGTGTCGAGCGCTCTGCTGCTGTGTCGAGCGCTCTGCTGCTGTGTCGAGCGCTCTGCTGTTTCTGCTGTTGTGTCGAGCGCTCTGCTGTTGTGTCGAGCGCTCTGCTGCTGTGTCGAGCGCTCTGCTGCTGTGTCGAGCGCTCTGCTGCTGTGTCGAGCGCTCTGCTGTTTCTGCTGTTGTGTCGAGCGCTCTGCTGCTGTGTCGAGCGCTCTGCTGTTGTGTCGAGCGCTCTGCTGTTGTGTGTCGAGCGCTCTGCTGTTTCTGCTGTTGTGTCGAGCGCTCTGCTGCTGTGACATTTGGTCGAATAAAAGAGGATTGATCAAACTTGGCGAGGGTTTTAATGAACGCTTCATGAACAGTGACAAACACCACAGAACAGACGGATGGACTTCACTGTGCCAATATTTACCAGGACACTCTTCTCCAAACATGCCCTTCCTCCTCTCATTTATATCCAGGCAGAGTGCGCAAAGTGTCATGCCCAAAGACACAACCACAGTACAGCCTTTAGAAGAGCATTTTTCTAAAGTTTACAGAGTTTATTTGGTTTGGACTTGGACAAACTTCATTAGACAAGTTATAGAATGCCTTATATTTTTTAATTTAATTTTATTTTTGTTGTTTTATTTTTGTTATTTTATTTATTTTATTTTATTTTTATTTTATTTTTGTTATTTATTTTATTTGATTATTTTTAATTTTATTTGTTTTATTTTATTTGTTTTATTTTTTATTTTTTTATTTTTTTATGTTATTATTATTTTATTTATTTTATTTTATTTTATTATTTTTTTTATTTTATTATTGATCCACAAGGGAAATTATGTGGACACAGTGGCTCAAACATCACAATATAATATAATAATAAAAAGTAAAAAATAAATTATAATAATAAATTCTAAATAAGTAACAAAAAGATGTCAAAAAGGCATTATTATATAAGTGTTTATACAGCTCTGGGAAAAAATAAGAGACCACTGCAAAGTGATCAGTTTTTCTGATTTTACTACTTATAGGTTTGTGTTTGGGCAAAAGGAACATTTTAGTTTGAGTCTATAAACTACTGACAACATTTCCCCCAAATTCCAAATAAAAATATTATCGTTTAGAGCATTTATTTGCAGAAAATGACAAATGGTCAAAATAACACAAAAGATCCATGTTTTCAGAGCTCAAACAAAGCAAAGAAACAAGATCAAATTCATTTTAAAACAACATAATACTAATGTTTACACTTAAGAAGAGTTCACAAATCAATATTTGGTGCAATAACCCTTATTTTTAATCACAGCTTTCATGCGTCTTGTCATGTTCTCCACAAGTCTGTCACATTGTTCTGGGGTCCTAGTTTAGACCTGGTTTAGTCCTGGTTCAGACCTGGTTTAGTCCTAGTTTAGACCTGGTTTAGTCCTGGTTCAGACCTGGTTTAGTCCTAGTTTAGACCTGGTTTAGTCCTGGTTTAGACCTGGTTCAGACCTAGTTTAGTGCTGGTTCAGACCTGGTTTAGTCCTGGTTTAGTCCTATTTCAGACCTGGTTTAGTCCCAGTCTTTCACATTGTTCTTGGGTGACTTTCTTCCACTCCTGGTGCAAGAACTGAAGTAGCTCAGCTTTGTGTTTGTGTTGAATTCCACAGACGCTGGAATGGAATGGCTGTGACACATGTAGAGATGCTGATTTCAGTATTTTTGTATAGAACAGAGCAGGGGTCTGTAGCTCGGGGGCTCCAGTTTCTCTCTGCCTCTTTCCAAGTGGCCGAGGGATTTCTGAATTTCCGTATTGTGGATAATGAGTCAAATTTGATTCATTACGGCTGTAAAAGTATCATTTTGATGCCTGACTCGGTGCTTTGATAAATGGAAAATGCTTTTTGTTTTAGCAGCGTCTGTTCCCCCTCTGAGGCTCGCCGTGGCTCTTTGATTTACTCACTTTATTTGTAACTGCTGAAATTGGCGGCTTTGTGGCATTTTGGTTTTGTAAAGGTCGCTCGCCGGAGAAAACCCCTAGAGAAGACCCCTAGTTTGATATAGTTCTTTTTGTATAGTTGATAGTATATTTGTCCCTGGAGGACGTTTGAAAGGATCTGCCAGAAGCCTGAGCTACAATCCAAACTGTCCCTGTGTGTCCAGAGTCTTCAGACAGAGACACGTCCAAGTTTGTCTCGTTCTCAGTTTATGGACAGGCCTCGTGTGAAGAATTCCCTCCCTGAGCTGCAGAGGCCGCACTAGCACAGGAGCTGGGGTTTAGGTAGAGACGCTTCAGATCTGAGAGACATTTTTAGGTTTAAATCAACGGGATTTCAGCTTTGAAACTGACAAAGCAAATGAAAGAGTCGTGTGAGGCTCATTCTGCTTTCTGACTGGATAAAGAACCAACTTCAAACATAGAAAACTCGTCCATCACGTCCAGTGTTTTTGTGATTAAGAATAAATCAGCGTTACAATCCTGATCAGTAAAACCTGTATTTGATTTGAACATGTTTGCGTCATATCTGGGGACAGTTTCATCAGGTTTATGGAGTTTATCATGAAAATGTTCTTTCTCACTCATTATTGCCTGGAAAAAAACAACAAAATGAGAGTAAAACTATGAAATACGTGATATGTTCTTCTCCTGTATGTAGCTGTGATTTGATTTTTTAATTTTTTTTTATTTTACCGTCGATCTCCGTTCCTCCCCTCACCTATGGTCATGAGCTCTGGGTAATGACCGAAAGGACGAGATCGCGGATATAAGCGGCCGAAATGAGTTTCCCCCACAGAGTGGCTGGACG
This sequence comes from Paratrypauchen microcephalus, assembly GCA_036785185.1. Taxonomy (NCBI): domain Eukaryota; kingdom Metazoa; phylum Chordata; class Actinopteri; order Gobiiformes; family Gobiidae; genus Paratrypauchen; species Paratrypauchen microcephalus. Next base: position 2,963,060 of record JAVJIX010000110.1, on the reverse strand, counting down.
CTCCCTTAGAGATAGGGTGAGGAGCTCAGTCACACAGGAGGAGCTCAGGAGTAGAGCCACTGCTCCTCCACGTGGAGAGGAGCAGCTGAGGTGCATGTCCCACCGGGAGGAGGCCCCGGGGAAGATCCAGGACACACTGGAGGGACTATGTCTCCCGGCTGGCCTGGGAACGCCTTGGGGTCCCCCCGGAGGAGCTGGAGGAAGTGTCCGGGGTGAAGGAAGTCTGGGAGTCCCTGTTTAGACTGTTGCCCCGGCGACCCGGCCCCGGATAAGAGGAAGAACATGGAGGGATGGATTTTATTTTATATTTTATTACTTTTTATTTTAAATGTTCCATATATATTTATTATTTTTATTTTCATAATTTCACACTGGTCTGTTGCTCTTTTCCTATTCCATCAATTTCTTGTTACCCTCTGTTATATAATATAATATAATAATATTTGCTCCTCTGAACCTTTTTATTTGGATTGTTTATTTTTTTTTACTATATTATATCTATAATCCAGTTATTATTATTATTTAGTGTCTGTATAAGTCCAGTGTCCAGACGTGTGATATGGTTTTTCAATCGGCCGACTCTCCTCGTTACTGTTATTACTTATTCTGTTACTGTAATACTTATTGTATTATTATTTTAGCGTCTTTGAGCGTCTTGAAAAGCGCTTTATAAATAAAATGTATTATTATTATTATTATTATTATTACTTATCTTTATTCCATAAGTGCTGCACTTTTTCTTTCTTGTTCAAACTGTCCTGGAGCTACTGTGGCAAGTAAATTTCTCCTGCGTGAGATCAATAAAATCTGATCTTATCTTATATTCTTATTATTATATAGTTATTATTATTATTATTTAGTATTTTATGTTCGCACCTTATCACCGAGACAAGTTCCTACAATTGTGTTCACTTGACAAAGGCAATAAAAGTCTTTCTGACTCTGATAATATAATATAATATCATATAATATAAAATAGAGGGTAACGTGTATTATACAGTGTACTTTGTGAGCTGTTCTCCTTTCGGCTTGTCCCTTTTTCAGGGGTTGCCACAGCGAATCAACTTTTTCCATCTCGCCCTGTTTTCTGTATCTTCTACTCTGGCTCCAACTACCTCCATGTCCTCCCTCACTGCATCCATAAATCTCCTCTTTGGTCTTCCTCTTTGTCTCCTACCTGGTAGCTCCATCTCTAACATTCTTCTACCAATATATCCACTGTCCCTCCTCTGAACATGTCCAAACCATCTCAATCTGGCTTCTCGAGCTTTTTCTCCAAACCTTCCTGTCTGTGTTGTCCCTCTGATGACCTCATTCCTGATCCTGTCCATCCTTGTCACTCCTAAAGAGAATCTGAGCATCTTTAACTCTGCTATCTCCAGCTCTGCCTCCTGTTTTCTGCCTATTGCAAGTGTTTCTAATCCATACATCATGGCTGGTCTCACAACTGTCCTGTAAACCTTTCCCTTCACCCTAGCTGGCACTCTTCTATGGCAGATCACTCCTGACACTTTTCTCCAGCTGTTCCATCCTGCCTTCACTCTATTCTTCACCTCTCTTCCACAGTCTCCTCTGAACAGATGATCCTAAGTATCTAAAATCCTCCACCTTCACCACCTCTGCTCCTTGTAACTTCACTGTTCCACTGTTCTATCATTTACACACATGTACTCTGTCTTCTACGACTGACCTTCATCCCTCTTCTCTCTAATGCGAACCTCCACCTCTCTAGATTTTCTTCTAGTTGCTGCAGATCACAATGTCATCTGCAAACATCATCGTCCATGGCGACTCCTGTCTGACCTCATCTGTTAATCTGTCCATCACCAAAGCAACAAGAAGGGGCCCAGAGTCGATCCTTGATGTACTCCCACCTCCACCTTGAAGTCTTCTGTCCTTCCAACAGCACACCTCACTACTGTTGTACTATTTTCATACATGTCCTGCACCAACCTAACATACTTCTCTGCCACTCCTGACTTCCTCATACAAAACCACAACTCCTCCCTTGGTGCCCTGTCATAGGCCTTTTCTAAATCTACAAAAACACAATGGAGCTCCTTCTGACCTTCTCTCTGTGAGCTGTTGTACCCAAATCATTCCCCTTGTGGATCAATAAAGTTTGTCTAAAGTCTAAAGTGTGATTGTCAGTGTGTCCATTGTGTGTGTGATGTGAGTATTGATTGTTTTATTGACACTAATGAATGAATCCAGTGTCCAAACAGCTGCAGGAGGATCATTACGCGCGGCTCCTGCTCACAGCGAGAGGATCCCGCTTACGTCACTGGACTCTCTCTCTCTCTCTTCCCTCTCTTCCCTCCTCCTCTCCTCCTCCTCCTCTCCTCTCCTCCTCTCCTCCAGTACGCCCGCGGACTCCAGCCTCTCCACACCGCTCGGACTTACCCCGCCTGCGCCATGTCCGGCAGCCCCCCCCGCGGCCCCGGAGCTCCGGGAGTGGACTGCACCCACCCGATACCGACCCGATACTGACGCGATACCGACTCACCAACGGATTCTTTTCCATTTCACCTCGTGTGTCGTGTTTTTACGATGCGTTCCCGAAGTCTGAACACGTCGCAACAGGAGAAACAAAAGGCAAGTTCCGCGCACTGGCCCCGGGGTGAACTTGGTGGCACCGGTGCGGTTTGGTGCGTAATTTGTGACCGTTGGAGACGTTGGTGTTACGGTTCCTGTGACCGGAATGGTAAATACGCACCGGGGGAATGCGGTGGGATGTGTGCAGTTTGTTTGGGGGGGATTGGGGCTCGAAGGAGGCACAGAGGCTTAACTGGAATTTACATTAGAATCTCACAATATTGATCCTGCTGCTTTGTTATTACGAGTGTTGGTGGTGTAACCTCGACTTCCATTTCTTTCCAAACTCAAACCTTTTAAAGCACAAAATTAGGATTAAATAGGATTTAAACAGGTATAAAATAATATGTCTTGTGTTATAAGTGAAGTCCTTGTCCTCGGTGAGTCCTCAAGCTGGTTTAGACCTGGTTTAGACCTGGTTTAGTCCTGGTTTAGACCTGGTTTAGTCCTGGTTCAGTCCTGGTTTAGTCCTGGTTTAGTCCTGGTTTAGACCTGGTTTAGTCCTGGTTTAGACCTGGTTTAGACCTGGTTTAGTCCTGGTTTAGATCTGGTTTAGACCTGGTTTAGACCTAGTTTAGACCTGGTTTAGACCTGGTTTAGACCTGGTTTAGACCTGGTTTAGTCCTGGTTTAGACTTGGTTTAGTCCTGGTTTAGACCTGGTTTAGACTTGATTTAGTCCTGGTTTAGTCCTGGTTTAGACCTGGTTTAGACCTGGTTTAGACCTGGTTTAGTCCTGGTTTAGACCTGGTTTAGACCTGGTTTAGACCTGGTTTAGTCCTTGTTTAGACCTGGTTTAGTCCTGGTTTAGACTTGATTTAGTCCTGCTTTAGTCCTGGTTTAGACCTGCTTTAGACCTGGTTTAGACCTGCTTTAGACCTGGTTTAGACCTGCTTTAGACCTGGTTTAGACCTGCTTTAGACCTGGTTTAGACCTGGTTTAGTCCTGGTTTAGACCTGGTTTAGACCTGGTTTAGACCTGGTTTAGTCCTGGTTTAGACCTGGTTTAGTCCTGGTTTAGTCCTGGTTTAGACTTGATTTAGTCCTGGTTTAGACCTGGTTTAGACCTGGTTTAGACCTGGTTTAGTCCTGGTTTAGTCCTGGTTTAGACCTGGTTTAGTCCTGGTTTAGACTTGGTTTAGACCTGGTTTAGACCTGCTTTAGACCTGGTTTAGACCTGGTTTAGACCTGCTTTAGACCTGGTTTAGACCTGGTTTAGACCTGCTTTAGACCTGGTTTAGACCTGGTTTAGACCTAGTTTAGACCTGGTTTAGTCCTGGTTTAGACTTGATTTAGACCTGGTTTAGACCTGGTTTAGACCTGGTTTAGTCCTGGTTTAGATCTGGTTTAGACCTGGTTTAGACCTGGTTTAGACCTGGTTTAGACCTGGTTTAGATCTGGTTGGAACAGATTAGATTAGATCAGAACAGATTGGATTTGGGACAGAATGTTTTTGCTCAATAACAAGAAGTTGTTAGTTGGATTCCTGTTTGGCAAAAGAGCAAATTAGCCTTAGTACTGTAGTTTGCACGGATTAGAGACTTTATTTTTATATTAGGCTCGTTCCAGAATTAGACATTTTATGTCCCGCCCATCAAATATTAATAAAATATTAAATAATCCACATACAAAATACTAAAACATCCAGTTTCTGAGTGAATTTACTTGTCCTGAGACCAAATCTAAAAAACTAAGAGAAAAGAATGCTTAATTTTCTCGTTATTAAGGTGGAAAATAATCATTACGAACATGGCCTCTGTGCTTCCGTAGGTTTTAGTCTCCTTTTAGTTCAGGTGTTTCAAGCTCCTGTTACACAAAATTGACTCTTGTGAGCTTTAAGTCGTGTTATAATGTTGTTTCCTTATCAAAAACTGACCTGGAGTTGTGTTTTGTTTCATTCACGCGTGGTTTATTACTCTCTCTACATCTCCAAGGCTCAAAATGCTCCGTTCCACCTTGTGATGTCATGTAGTGGTAGTTACACCTCCTTTTACCTTTAGTTCAGCAGAGATCAGCAGTTCCAGAGCTGAAATTATCCAAATGATTCTAGTGAAAGTGCATTTAAAAAGTGTAAAAACGCAGTGGAGCACTTCCTGTATCACCACATGATGTCACAAGGTGGAACAGAGTGATTTCTGTTTGACAGAAGAAGAACTCTGTTTAAATGTGCAGGGTTTGATGAAGAAACAACATCAGAACATAGATCAGAGAATATGGTAATAGTGGCCCTTTAAGCTCGCCTTTAGTCCTGGTTTAGTTCTAAATCCTGGTCCGGACTTTAGACTTTTTTAATCCTTGTTCTTCAGTCCGTCTGTGTTCTCGGTCAGTGGGACACTTGAAGGTCACAGACGGGACTAAAGATACAGGTATAAAAGAAGGAACCAAAAATCAAACCCTGTGTCGAAATAGTCTCCAAAGCTCAGTAAAATGGGTTGAACCTGACCTGGTCTGTTGTACTTTTTATTAGGTTTTTTGTTTGTTAAATTTGACCCTACGGACAAATAATTGGAGGGTTTGCTCTGCCGGAAATATCGTGAAAAATAATTGCGGCGTTTTTAGTGTATGAATCCTTCATTTTTTGATAGAACATTTTTAAAAATGAAAAATTTCCCCAAACCCTCAGTGGATTGGGTAATCTGTCAACAAATGTATTCCAGATGTAAAGAACACAGATGGTGACAACATTCAGTGAAAAAATAATTCTTAAAACACATTTCTACATGATTTTGGCTCAAATTAATGCAAAAAAATAAGGCGTTTTCTCACTTTTTTCCAATATTTTCATCTTTACCTCATTGGCAATCAACTATTCCCCCAGTTATGACATCAGCCAATATGCCGTTCTTTTCAGTATTCTCATTCCACAGAAAAAATGATACAAATCCAACCAGAATCAAAGGATCTGTGATGATTTCACTACTCGACAGGCCCAGAACCTCAGTAGAACTTCAGGCTCCTCTCCAAAGGC
>JAVJIX010000110.1:2895000-2947500 GCA_036785185.1 Paratrypauchen microcephalus | reverse complement strand
GTGTCCTTGGGCAAGACACTAAACCCACCTCACTCTAGTGTCTGTGAGTGGTTCCCTGATGTAAAGCGATTTGAGGGCCTTGAAGGTGGAAATGAGCTGTGTAAAAATGTGATCATCTGGAGGAAATCGCCAGAGCAGCCAGTCTCCACATTCTGTTTGAATTCAAAAGAGTCTGGAATCGGACAAAAGAGGGAAAATGATCTGTCCGCTCCCAACAGCCACTAATTTGTAGCATGTGTCGCTCAAATGCAGAAGAAATCTCTTGAAGATTCTTGTAACATTCAGAACAAAACATATGTCAACTTCTTTAACCTGAGAAGTCATAGTTTGGTGCTTCGATTGTTGATTCTGTAAAAATCCAGTTTCTCAATGCCACAAAACCACAGAGTGAAAAACCTCCATCCAAACTTTAGATCAGGCCGAGTGTCAGTCGATCGCGTATGGATACGTTCAGACTGCAGGGCTTAATGCTCTATTCAGACTTTTGTGAAATCCAATTTTTTTGCGAGGTCGTTTACATTTCCAATTAAGTACAACTTGTATGTGATCTCCAGTGTGAACTTTAAACACCACAAAATCAGGGCTCTCAAGTCTCACGCATTGAGAGTGTGACACACGCAATTCGTCACACGCCACACATGGCATTTCTCACGCTGATTTTTTTTTGTTTTTGTGCCCAGAAAATCGGTCTGTGTGGCTCAGTTTATGCAGGCACCGCGCGTTTTCAGCGAAAAAAACTCTCCCCCTCCTCCCCGCCCCGCTCCCCGGAAAAAAATCAGCCAATGAGAAAATAGATTGTTCTGTTGTTGGGCAGACTGTAGAGTGTAGTTTCAGCTGCTAAGCGCACACTGCAGTGATGATAAAACAAACTGAGAACCATCAGGTAATAACTTCATTTATAGAACTCTCATGAGTTGCTTTGTAGTTTAAGTTTGCTCTTTAGACAAACATTTACAGCAGGCCTCTCAAGTCTCAGGCATTGAGAGAGACAATTCGATGCGTTCACACGCTCACACGGCATTTCTCACACAATTCAAGCCCCCCCCCCCGCTCCTTGGAAATTACGCAGTCTCATGCACGACCCCGCTCAAAACTTGAGAGCCCTGACAAAAGTGTCCCGCATGCGCCTTGGAGGACACGGCGAGGTCACGTGCAGCGAGCGTGCTCAATGTTTACGCAAGTCGCCTGAAGTTGCTGTCGTACCGGAGCCAAAACATGTACAGATTATTTGTTTTAAAGGGATAGTGCGTTTCTTTTTTATGTTAATCTGTATGAGTTTCCTTCTAAAAGTTTCGTGCGGTAACACTGTCTTACCTCTGACAGTCTCCGCTCAGCCCGGTTCTGCTCGTGTTCTGGAGCTCAGGTCATTAGTTCCAGTGAGTTTGCGGGGACTCGTAATAAAGCTTGTTTTTCTTCTCAAAACAAAACATTTGTCCGAAAGGTGATGTATTTGTGTCCCAAACAGTTGTCACGAAACATCCAGCAGCGTATTTTCGCATTCGCATATCTCATCTCGATTCATATCACTGCGCGCCTGTTATTAGCCTGTTCACCTTTAGCGGAAGTGAACGACGGCCGCGGTCCGCTGTAAAGGGAAGTTTACGAGTGAACAGGCTAATACAGCTAACGGGAGCGCAGTGATACGACTCGAGAGAAAATATGTAAATGTGAATTACGCTGCTGAATTTTTAACTGTTTGTGACACAAATATATCACTTTTTGGACAAATGTTGTTTTGAGAAGAAAAACAAGCTTTACTAAATGTCCATGTGAATTTACCGGAACTTACTACGTTCCCGAGCTCCAGAACCTGTGCAGAACCCGGTCCAGACGACGCAGTCAGCGGTAAGCCAGTGTACGACACTGTTAGAGGGGAACCCGTACAGATGAACATTAAAAAACCCACACTATCCCTTTAAACATTTGTAACTAGTAGAAGTCGGTCTTTACGGTCTCTGAACATGTTCATGGGGCCTGAGCTTGTTTTGCCTGAGCGGAGCAGACATATCCAGGGTACTGTACGGTCTTGTTTATCAGAGAACAAATCCACCGTGAAACGCCCTGGGACCTCAGCTCTCTCTTGTATTAAAGCTTAAACGGACAAACAGACTTTGAAGAACAATTGTTTTTGTGTTTGTGTGATGATTAAAGGGCCGATATGAGTTTTAAGTCATGTTATAATGCTGTTACCTCCTCAAAAACAGACCTGGAGTTGTGTTTGGTTTCATTCACTCTTTATCATTAAAGAGTCTGTCCACATCTCCAAAGCTCCAAACGCTCTGTTCCACCTTGTGATGTCATGAAGCTGTCCAAACGCTCTGTTCCACCTTGTGATGTCATGAAGCTGTCCAAACGCTCTGTTCCACCTTGTGATGTCATGAAGCTGTCCAAACGCTCTGTTCCACCTTGTGATGTCATGAAGCTGTCCAAACGCTCTGTTCCACCTTGTGATGTCATGAAGCTGTCCAAACGCTCTGTTCCACCTTGTGATGTCATGAAGCGGTAGTTTTCATATGAACAGCATCTTTTACCTTTAGGCAACCCCAGGGCTGAGGTTATCATTGTACTTGGGTAGTATTTGTCAGTATCGTTCTTGTAGAGATGCACCGATCCAGCTTTTCCCCTTCTGATTCTGATTTTGATACCGGATATCAACCGAGACTGGAAACAGCATTTACTGCCAAAAGACAAAAGTGATCCACATGTGTTCTGGAGCTGTTATTTGTCTCAAGTAAATAACATGATGAGCCAACAACAACCAGTAAATAATCTAATTACACCAATACATATGTCCAACCAGTACTGAATCAATATTTGGAAGCTGATATCAGTATCAGTGCCAATGTCCCACATCAGTATCCTGACTTTTTCTGATGGATTTCCCCTTTTGAAAGAAGACAAGACATTTGAAGTAGTGTGAAGAATCCCTCGGTCGTCCAGGTAGAATCCGTGACAAAAGGAGAAATTCAATTTTGTCGACCAATTTGTCCAGTCGACAAATTGAATTTCTCCTTTTGCCATTTGAACTAGTCAGAAGTCGAACAATGTAAAGAGCTGAAAAGTGGAAAGGAGATTCAGAATTGGAGCCGTTTGAACTTCAGGTGTGATCTTTTCAGGTGTGATCTTTTCAGGTGTGATCTTTTCAGGTGTGATCTTTTCAGGTGTGATCTTTTCAGTGCAGACGGGCGACTGGGATGGAAACGTTGGGGTGGTCAGGGCCAGAGGTCGTCACCAGAGGGCGCTAACGTTTTAACGGAATAATTCTTCTGGAGGTACAAAGTGGTCCCTCGCTCTATTGCGGTTCACTTTTCGCGGCCTTGCCGGGGGTGCTCCAGGGGGGACACGGGGGGGAGAAGGGGGGGGTCCGGGGGGGGCACGGGGGGGCTCCGGGAGTCCCGCTGGATGCACGAGGAGCCGAGACATGAGTCACTGGATCTGTAGGAAGTCCAGACCGGGACTAAGACATGAGGACCAGACTGGGACCAGACCGGGACCAGACCGGGACTAGACTGGAACTAGACCAGGACTAGACCAAGACTAAACGTGGACTAAACCAGGTCTAAACCAGGTCTAAACCTGGACTAAACCTGGACTAAACCAGGTCTAAACCAAGTCTAAACCAGGACTAAACCAGGTCTAAACCAAGTCTAAACCAGGACTAAACCAGGACTAAACCTGGACTAAACCTGGACTAAACCAGGTCTAAACCAGGACTAAACCAGGACTAAACCAGGACTAAACCAGGTCTAAACCAGGTCTAAACCAGGTCTAAATCAGGACTATACCAGGACTAAACCAGGACTAAACCAGGTCTAAACCAGGTCTAAACCAGGACTAAACCAGGACTAAACCAGGACTAAACCAGGTCTAAACCAGGTCTAAACCAGGACTAAACCAGGACTAAACCAGGACTAAACCAGGTCTAAACCAGGACTAAACCAGGACTAAACCAGGACTAAACCTGGACTAAACCAGGTCTAAACCAGGACTAAACCAGGTCTAAACCAGGACTAAACCAAGTCTAAACCAGGTCTAAACCAGGTCTAAACCAGGTCTAAACCAGGTCTAAACCAGGACTAAACCAGGTCTAAACCAAGTCTAAACCAGGACTAAACCAGGACTAAACCTGGACTAAACCTGGACTAAACCAGGTCTAAACCAGGACTAAACCAGGACTAAACCAGGACTAAACCAGGTCTAAACCAGGTCTAAACCAGGTCTAAATCAGGACTAAACCAGGTCTAAATCAGGACTAAACCAGGTCTAAACCAGGACTAAACCAGGACTAAACCAGGACTAAACCAGGACTAAACCAGGACTAAACCAGGACTAAACCAGGTCTAAACCAGGTCTAAACCAGGACTAAATCAGGATTAAACCACCACATGTGGCTCTTTGCCTTGTTTCGTGCGGCTCTTGTGCGTTTTCACTTCGTGGCTCGGACTGCGTCCCGAGGGGGAGGCACGGTCCGGACACTGCCTCGGTCTCGTGCTCGCAGCGCCGGGTGGGACGCCGGTCATGCTGCTCTATGGATTTGACAACGCTTCTCTATTCATACATTTTGTTAAAAATCTATGAAAGTTTGAGTGTTTAAACAAGAGACAAATGTGAGAAAATGTTAATTCCAGTCTGAGAAAAGCGTATAATGTGTGTGGTGAGGCGTTTACAGCCTTTTAACATGTAGAATAATTGTAAAATATAAAGTTGTCCTACTTCGCGGATTTCACTTATTGCGGGTTATTTCTGGAACCAAACCCCGGCGATAAACGAGGGATTACTGTAGTTTCCTTCTCTGACAAGTCCAGAGTGATAAATCCCTGAATCTATATCTGCACTTCCACTGCAGTGAGTCATACCCCTGCTTCAGTTAGACTTTCCCCCATAGTGAATAAGCTTTTTTATGAGTCCCCACTTATCTCAGCCACACACAAGAGGTGAAGCAAACTTTTATCATTAAAGGCCATTTTCTGATCTGTTCTAATGTCGTTTCCTCGTCACAAACCTGAACACACAAACCCTGCAGATTTAAACCATGCTAGACTCCTTTCTCAAACTGAAAAAAACACTCTGTTCCACCTTGTGATGTCTAATACAAGAAGTGCTCTATTGTGTTTTTAAACTCCATACACCTTTACTAGAATCATTTGGATCATTTCAGCCCCTGGAATTGCAAATCTGTACTGAACCAAAGTTAAATGGCTTCATGACATCACAAGGTGGAACAGAGCATTTTGAGCTTTAGAGATGTAGACCAGGCATGTCCAAACTATGGCTCATGGGCCAAATGCGGCCCTCAGACAAATTTTTCTTGGCCCTCAGGCTTCCAGGTGAATTGGCCCAAATGACTTTAGTTTTTTGAAAATCTTGTTAAGAGATAGAGAATATTTAACATTTATTGTGTGGTTTTGAGGATCTTAGCATGAATAAAAGACTGATCGCTCATTCTAACGTGTTAAACATGCAGATATTTCAATGATTGCACCAGTCTATGGCCCTCGATCGGCCCTCTGCTTCGTCTGTGTTTAGATCTGTGGCCCTTGATAAAAAATAAATTTGGACACAACTGATGTAGACAGACTAATAAAGTGTTCCTCAAACATGTGTAAATAAAACAAAACACAACTCCACATCTGTTTTTGATGAGGTTACAACATTGTCTTAAAGCTCAAAAGAGTGAAGTTTGTGTAAAATAGGACCTATGAGACTTATTTTTTATAACTTGTTCATCTTTTATCTCCATTTAAATCAAGTCTTTAATCCTACCTGCACCTTGTACATTGTACCTTGTTTTGTTTTTTTTATTACATATTTTATTATATTGTTTATTATATTGTTTACTTCTTCCCCTGCACTTTGCAACACTTTTTTTACCATGTACTATTATTGCATGTTATTAGTACTTCTTGACTATCTTAGCGAGTCAACGGTTCTTCTGATCCTAAACATTTCATTGCATTGTTGACCTTGTGTTGATTCTGCATATGACAAATAAACAATCTTGAATCTTGAATCTTGAATCTTGAAGTCTGATTAAACCCCAAATCAAACGTCCAAATATTTTCACAAAACTCATTTTGTAAGCCTTGCGTGAGCTGTTTACGGTCTCGCCCTCCTCGTACCAGCGCTAAGTGAACACAGAGCGGTGAAACCCAGTCACCTCCTGCCTCCTGCTCACAGCTTCAACAACATGTGTCCTGTTTTTACAAGCTCCAAACAGAAACCCTCTGAACCCTTTGAGTCACTGCAGAATCAGATTAAATTAGACTTAGACAATCTTTATTAAGGGAAATTATTTGTTGAATCACAGTTGAATCACTTTTTTAAAAAGCTGTGAAAATATTAGACGAGAAACCACTTTGAGTCCATCACTGCACTTTTAGACAAGTACAACCTGCTCAGTTTGAATCATTTAGTTCATTTTAAATATGGTTGTTTTATATATAAAGTTTTACATGGACTCACTCCTCCTCCGCTGCAGGATTTTATTAAAACAAAGACTGTCAGTGGGAACTAGGGCTGTGAGGTCCACGCAGACCCCGGGGGAACTGTGAGGTCCACACAGACCCCGGGGGAACTGCGAGGTCCACGCAGACCCCGGGGGAACTGCGAGGTCCACACAGACCCCGGGGGAACTGTGAGGTCCACGCAGACCCCGGGGGAACTGCGAGGTCCACACAGACCCCGGGGGAACTGCGAGGTCCACGCAGACCCCGGGGGAACTGCGAGGTCCACGCAGACCCCGGGGGAACTGCGAGGTCCACACAGACCCCGGGGGAACTGTGAGGTCCACGCAGACCCCGGGGGAACTGCGAGGTCCACACAGACCCCGGGGGAACTGCGAGGTCCACGCAGACCCCGGGGGAACTGCGAGGTCCACGCAGACCCCGGGGGAACTGCGAGGTCCACACAGACCCCGGGGGAACTGCGAGGTCCACGCAGACCCCGGGGGAACTGCGAGGTCCACGCAGACCCCGGGGGAACTGCGAGGTCCTCAGACCCCGGGGGAACTGCGAGGTCCTCAGACCCCGGGGGAACTGCGAGGTCCTCAGACCCCGGGGGAACTGCGAGGTCCTCAGACCCCGGGGGAACTGCGAGGTCCACGCAGACCCCGGGGGAACTGCGAGGTCCACGCAGACCCCGGGGGAACTGCGAGGTCCACGCAGACCCCGGGGGAACTGCGAGGTCCACGCAGACCCCGGGGGAACTGCGAGGTCCTCAGACCCCGGGGGAACTGCGAGGTCCACGCAGACCCCGGGGGAACTGCGAGGTCCTCAGACCCCGGGGGAACTGTGAGGTCCACGCAGACCCCGGGGGAACTCCACACAGACGCTCTACATTGGGACAAAGTGTCTCTCAGTCAGAGGCTCTAAGTTCTGGAACTCTCTCCCATCATCAATAAGAGAAACTCCAACACTGAACACTTTAAATCACACTTGGAACAGCGACTAAAGGAAAACCAGACCTGTGACACTTTTAATGTTTAATGTTTTAATGTTGGTGTTATTGTCATTGTTTTATTGTTTTTGCTGTGGTGTCACCTGCCCAGGGACTACAGATGGAAATATAATCTCCCATATTTACACTGCTGCTGCAGATGATCATTAATATGCACTGTCCCTATTAAATAAAGAATAAATAAATAAATAAATATTTGGGTAGAGTCGCTCACACATCACATATAATACATAACAGAGAGTAAAAAAAAATAGATGGAATAGCGGAATAGCAAAAAAAGAGCAAGAGACGAGTCAAATGAGACATAATAATAAAATAATAAATAAATAAATGTTTTTGTACAAATCAGAATAAAATAGAAAAAAGTAATAAAATATCAAATTAAATATTAAATAAAATATCATATATATATATATATATATATGCAGTTATACAGTTGTAGGGAGTATTATAGTATGAATATTCCTGTAGGAGCCTGGTGGAGAATGAGCTCCTCTGTTCCTCTATAGTCAGTAAATTAAATCTGTACCTGATTTTTCTCCCACGTATTTGAGCAAATGTTTATCTTGTTCCAGTATTGTGTGTCGTATAAGCAGCTCTTAAAGGTCCTATATTGTGCCAAATGGACTCTTGTGAACTTTAAGCCATGTTTTAATGTTGTTGCCTCATCAGAAACAGACCTGGAGTTGTGTTTTGTTTTGTTGTAATCCTGCATTATTAGTCCGTCTAAACACGTGTGAATGAAACAAAACAGAACTCCAGATCTGTTTGTGATGAGGAAACAGATGAGAAAACAGTGTAATATGGGCCCTTTAAATCATGACAAAACTACAAAAACTATTTTTTTAAAAACTAACCTATTACTTAATTACAAAGTTCTTCTTCTTCTTTTTATTATTTATTTTATTTTTAGATAAAGATGTTTACCGAGAGCCTCCTCTGTCAAATCACTGCAGAAGTTTACAGCAAAATTGAAACTCGGACATAAAAATGTAATGACAGCATCTTAATAATTGATTCTATTCCACTAGCATAAATTATACAGTTTTGACGTCGTTAAACATCCGTCTGCTGCCACTAAACCAGCACAAAAACAGGTCTGAACCAGGACTATACAAGAACTCAACCACGTCTGAACCAGGACTGACTATAAAAGGTTAAATCAGGACTAGGGGTTGCTTCAGGGGTCAGTTTTGGGACCTTTACTGTTTCTGTGCGTCTTACATCCCCTGCTGGTCATGACTGCAGTATTATTATTATTTATTTTTTTTACTCCGTTAAAGACTTGGAAAATAAATAAATTCTAATTGAAATTCATGTCAAATAGTCACTGATCAGTTCTGGGTTTTGAATGGAAAGGGCCAGTCCGTCCTCTGTCAGTGAACGCATTGGTTTGATTGGTTGGTTTGGCACTAGTTTGACAGTGGTTTGGCGCAGACAGACTTTGAAGGAAGTAACTGAGCTATTTTTGAGCTCTGATTAAAAGCTTTGTTTATGTGCATGAAATCAATACTGAAAGCATTTTATTTAAAAATCAATATTAGTATATCCTTCAGCACTAACTCCAGACTCAGAGGTGAAATCTGCCAATAGACGAGCATCAGTCCTGGTTCAGTCCTGGTTCAGTCCTAGTTTATTCCTGGTTTAGTCTTGGTTCAGTCCTGGATCAGTCCTGGTTGATTCCTGTTTAATCCTGATTCAGTCTGGTTCAGTCCTGGTTCAGTCCTGGTTTAGTCCTGGTTCAGTCCTGGTTTAGTCCTGGTTCAGTCCTGGTTTAGTCCTAGTTTAGTCCTGTTTTTAATCCTCATTTAGTCCTAGTTCAGTCCTGGTTTAGTCCTAGTTTAGTCCTGTTTTTAGTCCTGATTCAGTCTTGGTTCAGTCTTGGTTCAGTCCTGGTTCAGTCCTGGTTTAGTCCTGGTTTAGTCCTGGTTTATTCCTGGTTTAGTCCTGATTTAGTCCTGGTTTATTCCTGGTTTAGTCCTGGTTTAGTCCTGGTTTAGTCCTGGTTTAGTCCTGCTTCAGTCCTGGTTTAGTCCTGCTTCAGTCCTGGTTTAGTCCTGGTTTAGTCCTGGTTCAGTCCTGGTTTAGTCCTGGTTCAGTCCTGCTTCAGTCCAGGTTTAGTCCTGGTTTAGTCCTGGTTCAGTCCTGGTTTAGTCCTGGTTTAGTCCTGGTTTAGTCCTGGTTTAGTCCTGGTTCAATCCTGGTTTAGTCCTGGTTTAGTCCTGCTTCAGTCCAGGTTTAGTCCTGGTTTAGTCCTGGTTCAGTCCAGGTTTAGTCCTGGTTTAGTCCTGCTTCAGTCCAGGTTTAGTCCTGGTTTAGTCCTGGTTTAGTCCTGGTTTAGTCCTGGTTTAGTCCTGGTTTAGTCCTGGTTTAGTCCTGCTTCAGTCCTGGTTTAGTCCTGGTTTAGTCCTGGTTTAGTCCTGGTTTAGTCCTGGTTCAGTCCTGGTTTAGTCCTGGTTTAGTCCTGGTTCAGTCCTGGTTTAGTCCTGGTTTAGTCCTGGTTTAGTCCTGGTTTAGTCCTGAGTGGATATCTCCTTCACGATGTTTGTCCTTGAGGTTTATTTTCATTTGTCCTGTAGAAGGAGACTCTACAGACAGGGGGCGCTCTGGGACAGTTACACATTTGCTTGTTTTTTTCTGAATGTTTGTTAATCTTTTTGTGTGTTACTGACCACTGACCGTTGTGAGTGCGGTTGTGATTTTGGGCTATACAAAGATTAAAGGGCCTGTGCCTGATTTGAATTTCCTTTGGCTGAGATAAATGGCCTTTATATTTTGCAGTAACTGGTGGAAAATGAAACAAGAGTCCTGTTTATTTTACAAAGCCTTTTAGGAGCGATAAATATTCAAGACGCTACTGACAGGATCACCTTTTTCATCGTATCAGGCAATCATATAAATAGCCCCTTTAATTGATTTGAGTTTTACTGATGCGTCTCTCCTCTCCACAGGCAAAAGGAGAAATTCAATTTGTCACCTGCACAAAATGATTTCTGCATTCTTACTGTGGCCCGGCTCTCCTCTTCACAGATCTGACCCGTAGCCCCTGCTAGCCATGGCCTGTTGTCCCTGACAGATTCACTAAATGCCATACTGTGGAACATTCAGACAACACACAAAATAAAAGCACGCTTATTTCATTTTGGATGTTTCTATTGCGCTGAAAAAAAGTGTCCTTACGTACTGTGAGCGGGCTTGCATCTCCACAAACCTGACTCTTGTTTGGCCCATAGAAATGCTGTTCCATTGTCTTTAATGTTCCGCTGTATGGCATTAAACTTACCTCTATGGATAATGTGTGTGGTTTTAACTTTCTGTGAGTGTAGAATCCCTCAGTCGTCCAGGTAGAATCCACGGCAAAAGGAGAAATTCAATTTGTCAAATGGACAAATGTTTATTTGGTCGAAAACGTTTCTCAGCTCATCCAAGCGGCTTCATCAGTTCTGGTTAGAGTGCTGGTTAGACACAGCTTATATCTCGCTGCAGGGAGGAGCTCACTACACTGACATTATTCTGAACCTATCTCAACTATTTGTTTTTGCGTTTCTGTCTTTTGTTTTTCCAATTTCTCTGGTGTCTAGTTTAGCACACCTATTCAAACCCTAATGTCTGTTTCCAGACCTCTGGACCTGACCTGCTGCACTATTGATTTATTTGTTCTGATTTAGGTTTGAGGACAGAGTTATAGATGGAGACAAATGATGTCTGAGACCTCCATTTGTGTTCAAGGAAGGATTCTGTTTCTTTAACTCCTCCTCTCAAACCAGATCTTTTCTCTGGCCAAGATCTGGACCTCACTGTCCTCAAAGGAGTGGGCCGTGGCTTTAGGTGGAGATGTACGGCAGACTGAGGTCCTTTTAGGTGGAGATGTACGGCAGACTGAGGTCCTTTTAGGTGGAGGTGTACGGCAGACTGAGGTCCTTTTAGGTGGAGGTGTACAGCAGACTGAGGTCCTTTTAGGTGGAGATGTACGGCAGACTGAGGTCCTTTTAGGTGGAGGTGTACGGCAGACTGAGGTCCTTTTAGGTGGAGATGTACGGCAGACTGAGGTCCTTTTAGGTGGAGGTGTACGGCAGACTGAGGTCCTTTTAGGTGGAGATGTACGGCAGACTGAGGTCCTTTTAGGTGGAGATGTACGGCAGACTGAGGTCCTTTTAGGTGGAGATGTACGGCAGACTGAGGTCCTTTTAGGTGGAGGTGTACGGCAGACTGAGGTCCTTTTAGGTGGAGGTGTACGGCAGACTGAGGTCCTTTTAGGTGGAGATGTACGGCAGACTGAGGTCCTTTTAGGTGGAGATGTACGGCAGACTGAGGTCCTTTTAGGTGGAGATGTACGGCAGACCGAGGTCCTTTTAGGTGGAGATGTACGGCAGACCGAGGTCCTTTTAGGTGGAGATGTACGGCAGACTGAGGTCCTTTTAGGTGGAGATGTACGGCAGACTGAGGTCCTTTTAGGTGATGTACGGCAGACTGAGGTCCTTTTAGGTGGAGGTGTACGGCAGACTGAGGTCCTTTTAGGTGGAGGTGTACAGCAGACTGAGGTCCTTTTAGGTGGAGATGTACGGCAGACTGAGGTCCTTTTAGGTGGAGATGTACGGCAGACTGAGGTCCTTTTAGGTGGAGATGTACGGCAGACTGAGGTCCTTTTAGGTGGAGATGTACGGCAGACTGAGGTCCTTTTAGGTGATGTACGGCAGACTGAGGTCCTTTTAGGTGGAGGTGTACGGCAGACTGAGGTCCTTTTAGGTGGAGGTGTACGGCAGACTGAGGTCCTTTTAGGTGGAGATGTACGGCAGACTGAGGTCCTTTTAGGTGGAGATGTACGGCAGACCGAGGTCCTTTTAGGTGGAGATGTACGGCAGACCGAGGTCCTTTTAGGTGGAGATGTACGGCAGACCGAGGTCCTTTTAGGTGGAGATGTACGGCAGACCGAGGTCCTTTTAGGTGGAGATGTACGGCAGACCGAGGTCCTTTTAGGTGGAGATGTACGGCAGACTGAGGTCCTTTTAGGTGGAGATGTACGGCTGACTGAGGTCCTTTTAGGTGGAGATGTACGGCAGACCGAGGTCCTTTTAGGTGGAGATGTACGGCAGACTGAGGTCCTTTTAGGTGGAGATGTACGGCAGACTGAGGTCCTTTTAGGTGATGTACGGCAGACTGAGGTCCTTTTAGGTGGAGATGTACGGCAGACTGAGGTCCTTTTAGGTGGAGATGTACGGCAGACTGAGGTCCTTTTAGGTGGAGATGTACGGCAGACTGAGGTCCTTTTAGGTGGAGATGTACGGCAGACTGAGGTCCTTTTAGGTGGAGATGTACGGCAGACTGAGGTCCTTTTAGGTGGAGATGTACGGCAGACTGAGGTCCTTTTAGGTGGAGATGTACGGCAGACTGAGGTCCTTTTAGGTGGAGATGTACGGCAGACTGAGGTCCTTTTAGGTGGAGATGTACGGCAGACTGAGGTCCTTTTAGGTGGAGATGTACGGCAGACTGAGGTCCTTTTAGGTGGAGATGTACGGCAGACTGAGGTCCTTTTAGGTGGAGATGTACGGCAGACCGAGGTCCTTTTAGGTGGAGATGTACGGCAGACTGAGGTCCTTTTAGGTGGAGATGTACGGCAGACTGAGGTCCTTTTAGGTGGAGATGTACGGCAGACTGAGGTCCTTTTAGGTGGAGATGTACGGCAGACTGAGGTCCTTTTAGGTGGAGATGTACGGCAGACTGAGGTCCACTCTGGCACGCCCGTCTGTGTTGGTACATCCTCTTGTGAAGTGGCTGCTTGGTTTCTCCAGTGTAGCGCTCACTGCAGTCTTCACTACACTGAATGGAGTAGACCACATTGTTTTGTTTGTTGCTCGGTGTTTTGTCCTTTGGGTGGACGAGTTTCTGTCTTAAAGTGTTTGTGGGTTTGAAATAGACTGGGATTTCATGTTGTCGGAAAATCCTCTGTAGTTTTTCAGAAACGCCGGCCAGGTAAGGGGTAGTTACACCCGTCCTCCTGGGTTCTTATTCTCTGTTGTCTTGTTTCTTGTCCTTGTCTCTCTTAAACAGCTGTCCACCCGGGCGAGCTGAGGCCGTCTCTGCCATGAAGTCCAAGAAGTCCCAGTCCCCGTGCCCGTCCCAGCAGCGGCGTTCCTGCTTCAGCCTGAGGGGGCGCAGAAAGAAGGGCGGGGCCATCAGGGGGAAGCTGCGTATGCGCTCTCTGCCCGGGGCCTTCATCCTGCTGGGCCTCCTGGTGGTGGTGGTGGGTACTGCGCTGGCCGTGGCCGGGTACTGGCCCTACAGACTGTCCAAGGCGGCGCTGTTGACCGAGGGGGAGGAGACGCCGTCCGGGTGGAGCCTGGGAGCCAAAGGTCTTCTGTCCTCAGCCAGAGGTGAGGTGTAGATCATGGTACTGTAAAAAAGGGCTGGTTTATTACTTGGATGTTGTTTCAGTGCAGTATGATGGGGCCAGGTTATGGAGGGTTTTGTGGGTCAGGAGGAGGACTTTGAATTGGATGCGCTGAGGGATGGGGAGCCAGTGGAGGTTTTGGAGGACAGGAGTGATGTGGTCTCGGGAGCGGGTGTGGGTGAGGAGGCGGGTCTCGGGAGCGGGTGTGGGTGAGGAGGCGGGTCTCGGGAGCGGGTGTGGGTGAGGAGGCGGGTCTCGGGAGCGGGTGTGGGTGAGGAGGCGGGTCTCTGGAGCGGGTGTGGGTGAGGAGGCGGGTCTCAGGAGCGGGTGTGGGTGAGGAGGCGGGTCTCGGGAGCGGGTGTGGGTGAGGAGGCGGGTCTCGGGAGCGGGTGTGGGTGAGGAGGCGGGTCTCGGGAGCGGGTGTGGGTGAGGAGGCGGGTCTCGGGAGCGGGTGTGGGTGAGGAGGCGGGCAGCAGAGTTTTGGATGTATTGGAGTTTGTTGAGAGTTTTGGAGGGTAGACCATAGAAAAGGCTATTGCAGTAGTCGATTCGAGAGGTGATGAATGCATGAATGAGAGTTTTGGCAGCAGAGAAAGAAAGGGATGGGCGGAGTCGTGCAATGTTTTTGAGATGAAAGAAAGCAGTCCGGGTTCTGTAGTTGATGTGTTGTTGGTATGAGAGTGTGGTGAGGTTTGGGAGGAGTGGGGATGGAGTGAGGGTTGTGTTGTCTATGGTCAGGCTGAAGTCTTGAGTGGATTTGGTGATGTTTTTGGGGCCAATAATGATTAAGTCGGATTTGTCACAGTTCAGTTTTAGGAAATTGTGTCCACATTTTGATTTCGGTGAGGCAGTGGGTGAGGTGATAGATTTAGTAGTTATGTAAAGTTGAATATCGTCGGCGTAGCAGTGGAAATGGAGGCCGTGGCGCCGAATGATGATTCCAAGGGGGAGGAGGTAGAGGATGAACAGGAGGGGACCAAGCACCGAACCTTGGTCCCCTCTAAATGCTCTTTAAGATGGACTGTGTAACTTTTCTGTTGCTAGTCTCCATGGAGATCTTTGTGGCTTTAGTAGCTCAGTATTTCCTTTTATTCCACTGGTATTGATTATGTAGTTTTGAATCCAGACTAAGAGCACTTGAGACAACCATAAATTGTATCTGTTTTAACTAATTTATATGTCATTTTAATTATGTTGTAATTGTCTTTTTACTGCCTGTTTTAACTAATTTATATGTCATTTTAATTATGTTGTAATTGTCTTTTTACTGCCTGTTTTAACTAATTTATATGTAATTTTAATTGTGTTGTAATTGTCTCTTTTACTGCCTCTTGTCCAGGGCTCCCTTGAAAAAGAGGCTTTTAATCTCAGTGGGATTTCCCTGGTTAAATAAAGTTATAAAATAATAATAAAAGAATAAAAAGTTATTCAAATAGAGACTGCTGCTGCTAAACCGTAACTAAAACTGTAACTGTCATTTTACAAGCCCCAAACAGAAACCCGTCCTCTGAACTGTTTGAGTCATTGTGAAATTGGATTAAATTAAATCTGTACCTCATTTTTCTCCCACGTATTTGAGCAAATTTCTGTCTTGTTCCAGTATTGTGTGTCGTATAAGCAGCTCTTAAAGGTCCTATATTGTGCCAAATGGACTCTTGCGAACTTTAAGCCATGTTTTAATGTTGTTGCCTCATCAGAAACAGACCTGGAGTTGTGTTTTGTTTTCTTGTAATCCTGCATTATTAGTCCGTCTAAACATGTGTGAATGAAACAAAACAGAACTCCAGATCTGTTTGTGATGAGGAAACAGATGAGAAAACAGTGTAATATGGGCCCTTTAAATCACGACAAAACTACAAAACAAACTATAAAAACTAACCTTTTACTTAATTACAAAGTTGTTCTTCTTCTTTTTTATTTTTTTTAGATAATTAAAGATGTTTACCGAGAGCCTCCTCTGTCAAATCACTGCAGAAGTTTGCCGCAAATTTGAAACTCGGACATAAAAATATAATGACAGCATCTTAATAATTGATTCTATTCCCCTACTATAAATTATACAGTTTTGACGTCGTTAAACATCCGTCTGCTGCCACTAAACCAGCACAAAAACAGGTCTGAACCAGGACTATTCCAGAACTAAACCAAATCTAAATCAGGACTGCCTAAACCAGGTCTGAACCAGGACTAGGGGTTGCTTCAGGGATCAGTTTTGAGACCTTTACTGTTTCTCTGCTCCTTACACCCCCTGCTAGTCGTGGCTGCAGTATTTTTCACTGTGTTTATTTTAGTAGTTATAGTTTGGCATTAAATATTTTGTTTAATTGCAAAAATAATCTTGCCTCTCCTCAGATCTGACTTGTAACTTGGCTTGGATTAAGATAATTTAATGCCATATTAGTGAAAAATTGTAAGCAAAGCAATAACATCTCCTTAGGGGCAAGTGGAGACTTTTTGATTCTTTTTTTTACAGTAACTTCATGCTGGGGGTGTTCTGCATGTATGTCTATGATGGAATGTTCAGCATTTACCATGGTGACATAACGCACACATTGCAAACACTCCCAAAAAAAGTTTTATTTTTATTTTTTTCAACAAAAAACTGTACGAATCACTAACTGAAAAACTGTTGGTGAATGCTACCTTGCTTCTGACTGTAATATTATTTGAGAATGTGTGAAAAGTCCCTCAGTCGTCCAGGGAGAATCCATGATAACAGGAGAAGTTCAATTTGTCAACTGGACAAAGTTTGTTTGGTTGAAAACGTTTCGCCGCTCATCCGAGAGGCTTCATCAGCTCTAATAAGAATACTGGTAAGACACTTGCTTATATCTTGCTGTAGGGAGGAGCTACCTAGCTAACTACTTTCTGGAACTATCTCATTGGTTTCCGTCTTTTGTTTCTCTGGCGTCTAGCTGACAGTCCCTATTCATCCCTACACGCCTGTTTTTCACACCTCTGGCCCTGACCTGGCTAACCCTATTGTTTCCCTGTTTGTTTGATCTAGGCTTAAGAATGGAATTGTAGATGGGATGCAAATTATGTCTTACTCCACCATTTCTGTTCAGAGAAGGATTCTCTTTTTTGACAAAAATAGCCTCTTTAACTCCCCTCTCAAACCAATTCTTTTCCCTGGCTAAGATCTGAACCTCACTGTCCTCAAATGAATGACCCGTGGCTTCTAGGTGAAGATATACGGCAGAAGACGGTCCACTCTGGCACGCCCGTCTGTGTTGGTACATCCTCTTGTGAAGTGGCTGCTTGGTTTCTCCAGTGTAGCGCTCACTGCAGTCTTCACTACACTGAATGGAGTAGACCACATTGCTTTGTTTGTGGCTCGGTGTTTTGTCCTTTGGGTGGACGAGTTTTTGTCTTAGGCCCTGTCCCCACGACAACGTTTTTTGGAGGAAACGGAGAAGTTTGTGTGCGTTTGGGCCTGCCGTCCAGACGGCGCCGGCGTTTTTGGGGGCGAGAACGGAGTTTTTCAAAAACGGGTTCCAGAGTGGAGAAGTCGGAGAACGCCCCCCGTTGCGTTGGCATGTGGGCGGCAAAAAAGCGCGGCAGGTGAGAAAATGATGACGTCGCGCTGCCGTAATCATCACGTGACCGGTGACCAGAAGGTGTAACCCTGCGCCTTCCGCAGTTTATTGGCACTGCTGCGTCAAACTCTGTTCATATGCAATGCATTGCGACAACAGCAGAGGACCATGCACAATTACGCCTTTCACGGAACCGGAGGCAGAGGAGCTTTTTTCGGGCTTCCTCCGTGTGCATGACATGCCACAATGTTTGGGAGCGATCGATGGGACACATGTTGAAATCAAGCAGCCATCCACCAACGCCATGGCCTTCATCAACAGAAAGGGCAAACATCCCCTCAACATACAAGCGGTGTGTGACTACAGGTACCGGTTTATGGACGTTACTGTGAAGTGGCCTGGCAGTACGCACGACGCACGGGTGTTTGCCAATTCAAAGCTAAACACGTATTTTAAAACTGGAAAGATCCCATCGCTGGAAAGGCAGATAGTGGACAATGAGGAGCACATACCAATTTGAGTGTGTTGTGTGCTGTAAATAAAGAAAAAGAGCAACCATTTCTTGTCTTTTTTGTTAAATGAAAATGTACCTTTTACAAACAGGCACATGCAGTATCACACACAAAAATATATAGCTGCCCGTTGTGATGGTCCCCGGTTGTATATTCTCGCCGAAAAGCCAACATAATGTCCGAGTATGTTTAACATTCCCGTATTAAGATCCAAACAAGCATTTTGCCTAAATAACACGAGCAAGGTTAACGAGAGTTCTACTTGTTAATGTCTATCTAATAAAACGATAGCAAGTAATGCTAACTATCGATTTATAGGCAAAAACTCTGCTCACGCAGCGCAAATCTTTGTTCTGTGGCGTCTGTCTATGTTAGGGACGGTCAGCATTTTCACATTACCGGAGGGAGTCGCTGCTACACTGGTGGAGCAGGGGGACAAAATAAATTCGCTTGTGTTGACGGTCCCTAAAGTACACGTGTTTGCTTGTTTATGAAAGAGAAAGGACTTTCTGCGCATGTGCTCTTTGTAGTCTTGCGTTACCAGTGGCTCTGGCTCTTTCCGGTTTACAGCGCCACTTATCGGTGTGACATATGTACTACATCGTTTTCACTCAGCGCTCCACGCTCATCTTGACACGAATGTTTTCTGGTCCAACACGTGTGTGGACGACACTTTTTTCACCCCGCATAAAAAAAAAAAACAGGAACGTTGTCGTGGGGACAGGGCCTTAAAGTGTTTGTGGGTTTGAAATAAACTGGGATTTCATATTGTCTGAAAATCCTCTGTAGTTTTTCCGACACGCCGGCCAGGTTTCCTTTGATGTAACCTCTCTTTTCACTTGTATCCCCACAGCTGTAGCGGTCGAAGCAGCGAGAAGGAGTTTACTACAGGATTCCAAGCTAGAAGAGAGAACCAAACTTTCTCCTGACCAAATCTGCCAACTGCTGGAAATTTGTCTAAATACCACCTATTTCCAGTTCAGAGGGAACTTCTACAGGCAAATTCATGGCTGTGCGATGGGCTCACCGGTCTCCCCTATCATGGCTAATTTATACATGGAACAATTTGAACAGAGTGCCTTAGCTTCATATCCAGGCACTCCTCCCACACACTGGTATCGTTATGTTGATGATAATTTTACAAAAATCAAAATTCAAGATTTGGAACCTTTTACTGCACATATCAATTCTGTAGATCCGAACATCAAATTCACCCGTGAAGATGCCAAGGATAACACATTGGCGTTCTTAGATTGTGCAGTAACGATAGGAGGAGACCGGGGACTCCAAGTAGAAGTCTTCAGGAAGCCCACACACACAGACCAATACCTGCTTTTTGATTCACACCACCCACTGCAGCACAAACTGGGTGTTATTCGGACATTACAACACAGGGCCCAAGTGGTTCCCACAAGCACAGAGGGTAAGGAGAAAGAAGAACAACATGTGCAGGAAGCCCTCTCTGTTTGTGGTTATCCCAAATGGGCTGTTAACAAAACCAAGAGAGACAAGGGCAAGAAACAAGATAATAGAGAATCCGAACCCAGGAGGAAAGGGGTAGCGATTCCGTACCTGGCCGGCGTGTCGGAAAAACTACAGAGGATTTTCAGACAATATGAAATCCCAGTTTATTTCAAACCCACAAACACTTTAAGACAAAAACTCGTCCACCCAAAGGACAAAACACCGAGCCACAAACAAAGCAATGTGGTCTACTCCATTCAGTGTAGTGAAGACTGCAGTGAGCGCTACATTGGAGAAACAAAACAGCCACTTCACAAGAGGATGTACCAACACAGACGGGCGTGCCAGAGTGGACCGTCATCTGCCGTATATCTTCACCTAGAAGCCACGGGTCATTCATTTGAGGACAGTGAGGTTCAGATCTTAGCCAGGGAAAAGAATTGGTTTGAGAGGGGAGTTAAAGAGGCTATTTTTGTCAAAAAAGAGAATCCTTCTCTGAACAGAAATGGTGGAGTAAGACATAATTTGCATCCCATCTACAATTCCATTATTAAGCCTAGATCAAACAAACAGGGAAACAATAGGGCTAGAGCCAGGTCAGGGCCAGAGGTGTGAAAAACAGGCGTGTAGGGATGAATAGGGATCGTCAGCTAGACGCCAGAGAAACAAAAGACGGAAACCAATGAGATAGTTCCGGAAAGTAGTTAGCTAGGTAGCTCCTCCCTACAGCAAGATATAAGCAAGTGTCTTACCAGTATTCTTATTAGAGCTGACGAAGCCTCTCGGATGAGCGGCGAAACGTTTTCAACCAAACAAACTTTGTCCAGTTGACAAATTGAACTTCTCCTGTTATCATTATTTGAGAATGACTTTGGCGTTCTTGGCAGTCCAAAATCAGATCTTTTCAGTCAGATTGTGTGAAACATCGCAGATTTATGGCTAACTTGGGTAACAAAGCTTCAGACAGAGCAGTGCCTCGAGTTAGCATCACACTCCTAGAGAATGTTGATGACTTCAGCTGTAAAATCTCCACCAAGAAAGTCACAGTAAAAGGTCGCATTTCCACACTTTTTGCCAACTGCGATTTCAGAAGGGTGAGTTGTTGTACAGTTGTGGGGAGTATTATCTGTTACATAAGGGCAGTAGTCGAGTTGTAAAATGAAACTGGGGGGTTCATTTATGTGACATATTTTCCAGCGGAGGGTGTGGGGTCCTCCCCCAGAAAATTTTGGATTTCTTAGATGCAATTTCCTGTATTCTAGTCCATTTTAGGGTGACTTGCTAGACATGGCAAATCCTAAATCCAATCTGATTCAGAGCTTGCATTCTCAGTTGCATGGCCTCCATTCAATAATTCAATAATGCACAGGATATATGTTATAACACACACACACCTTAGTCCTGGTTTAGACCTGGTTTAGTCCTGGTTTAGTCCCGGTTTAGTCCTGGTTTAGTCCTGGTTTAGACCTGGTTTAGTCCTGGTTTAGACCTGGTTTAGTCCTGGTTTAGTCCTGGTTTAGACCTGGTTTAGACCTGGTTTAGTCCTGGTTTAGTCCTGGTTTAGTCCTGGTTTAGTCCCGGTTTAGTCCTGGTTTAGTCCTGGTTTAGACCTGGTTTAGTCCTGGTTTAGTCCTGGTTTAGACCTGGTTTAGTCCTGGTTTAGACCTGGTTTAGACCTGGTTTAGTCCTGGTTTAGTCCCGGTTTAGTCCTGGGTTAGTCCTGGTTTAGACCTGGTTTAGTCCTGGTTTAGACCTGGTTTAGTCCTGGTTTAGTCCTGGTTTAGACCTGGTTTAGACCTGGTTTAGTCCTGGTTTAGTCCCAGTTTAGACCCAGTTTAGTCTTGGTTTAGTCCTGGTTTAGTCCCGGTTTAGTCCTGGTTTAGACCTGGTTTAGTCCTGGTTTAGTCCTGGTTTAGACCTGGTTTAGTCCTGGTTTAGTCCTGGTTTAGTCCCGGTTTAGACCCAGTTTAGTCTTGGTTTAGTCCCGGTTTAGTCCCAGTTTAGTCCCACACATCGACCACAACTCGAGTACTGCATAAGGGTGAGTTGTACAGTTGTAGGGAGTATTATCTGTTACATAAGGTGAGTTGTTGTACAGTTGTAGGGAGTATTATCTGTTACATAAGGTGAGTTGTTGTACAGTTGTAGGGAGTATTATCTGTCACATAAGGTGAGTTGTTGTACAGTTGTAGGGAGTATTATCTGTCACATAAGGGGGAGTTGTTGTACAGTTGTAGGGAGTATTATCTGTCACATAAGGGGGAGTTGTTGTACAGTTGTAGGGAGTATTATCTGTTACATAAGGGTGAGTTGTTGTACAGTTGTAGGGAGTATTATCTGTTACATAAGGGGGAGTTGTTGTACAGTTGTAGGGAGTATTATCTGTTACATAAGGGGGAGTTGTTGTACAGTTGTAGGGAGTATTATCTGTTACATAAGGTGAGTTGTTGTACAGTTGTAGGGAGTATTATCTGTCACATAAGGGGGAGTTGTTGTACAGTTGTAGGGAGTATTATCTGTTACATAAGGGGAGTTGTTGTACAGTTGTAGGGAGTATTATCTGTCACATAAGGGGGAGTTGTTGTACAGTTGTAGGGAGTATTATCTGTGACATAAGGGGGAGTTGTTGTACAGTTGTAGGGAGTATTATCTGTGACATAAGGTGAGTTGTTGTACAGTTGTAGGGAGTATTATCTGTGACATAAGGGGGAGTTGTTGTACAGTTGTAGGGAGTATTATCTGTGACATAAGGGGAGTTGTTGTACAGTTGTAGGGAGTATTATCTGTCACATAAGGGGGAGTTGTTGTACAGTTGTAGGGAGTATTATCTGTTACATAAGGGGGAGTTGTTGTACAGTTGTAGGGAGTATTATCTGTCACATAAGGGTGAGTTGTGCAGTTGTAGGGAGTATTATCTGTCACATAAGGGTGAGTTGTGCAGTTGTAGGGAGTATTATCTGTCACATAAGGGTGAGTTGTGCAGTTGTAGGGAGTATTATCTGTCACATAAGGGGGAGTTGTTGTACAGTTGTAGGGAGTATTATCTGTTACATAAGGGGGAGTTGTTGTACAGTTGTAGGGAGTATTATCTGTCACATAAGGGGGAGTTGTTGCACACTTGTACAGTAAATGTTACATTTCCACACTTTCTGCCAGCTGTGATTTCAGTATGGTCCCCAGTATGGTCCCCAGTATGGTAACCAGCTGCATTTTCAACAACATTCTCGTCTCATAAAATCTCTCCTCCTGAACTCTGTGAGCCTCGGGCAAATTTAGCCACTCACTTCTGTATTAATGTTTCACAGTCAATCAGTGTAATCATCGCTTTCGGGACAAATATCAGACAAAATGCTGCAAATACACCCGACAAACAACTTCCAACCAGTCCATTTGTCAGGCTTTATTCAGTACAAAACTTCATTTGCCAGTTTGCATAATTTTGAGAAGGCACATGCATTATTGAATACCCTGAGGCCTGGTGAAGTGCAGGCGGCAGCAGCAGAAGCAGCAGCAGAAGCAGAAGCAGAAGCAGCAGCAAAGTAAACGCTGTGAGAGGGTCTGTGCTGGGCTCTGTTTGTGCCAACACTGCACTGCTATTGTTTTAACCAAAGCGGCTCTCTGAGGGAGACTCTTCTGCAAAATGGAGCTACAGCTGCAAAAGTGCAACGTCGTTTTCATTTAGAAACAACTTCACAAGCAACTTTTCCCAATTAGTACAAGCCTGGAATTATAAATGTTTATTATTAAAGGATCTATATTACACAAAATGGACTCTCGTGAGCTTTAAAGATGCAGTGTGGATCTGTCAAATGCTTTTTTTTTTTTTTTTTTGTTCCCCCGCATGGAGATGTTATTGCTTTGTCCGGAATGTTCCACAGTAGGGCATTAAACCTTTCTATCTCCATGGAGACCAAACCAGACCAAGTTACAGGTCAGATCTGTGGAGAGGCGACCCCGCTCACAGACACAGTTTGTTTTTCTGGATATTTTTGAGCTTTAAAACCACCTGTAATTGAATAAATGTAAAGTAGAGCTGTTTAAAGTCACACTGTGGAACATTCCAGGCAGAGCAATGACACAGAAGTTGCATAACGCACCTTGAAGTCATGTTAGAATCTTGTTGCCTCATCAAAAACGGACCTGGAGTTGTGTTTTGTTTCATTCACACATTTTTCAGTAATCCAGCATTATTCGTCTGTTTACATTTCCAAAGCTCAAAACGCTCTGTTCCACCTTGTGATGTCATGAAGTGTAGTAGTAGTTTTCAAATGAACAGCTCCTTTTAGCTTTAGTTAAAGGAAAAGCAACGTTTTTTTACAATCTGAGCCTTATTTCGGTAATAAAACAAGTTGTTTTACTCACCCATAGCACTTTGGTGTCATATGGAGCACTTCCAGAGATGTTTTAGATTAGCGTTAGCCTAGAGCGACTTCTAGCCATAGCTCGGGGCATATAATATATTCCCCGAGCATGTAATATGCCCCGTGCGGGCTCCAAATAACACAAACTTTAGCACTTTTCAAATCATAGAAGCTCGATGTCTTAGTCTACGATTTCGTTTGAGTCAAAAGTGGCCTGTAATCTGAGATTTATCCATAATTTACAGCTTTGCGTTTCATGTTTGGGTCCCGGGAGCTGAGAGCACAGTCCGCACATGTGCACTGGCCTCCTCATCTACTCGAAACTATGGCTAAATCTGGGATTACAGGCCACTTTTGACCACACAAAATCATAGACTAAGACATCGAGCTTCTATGATTTGAAAAGTGCTAAAGTTTGTGTTATTTGGAGACCACAAACAAGTGCCCCGAGAACTCACGTTATGGAGATCGCTAATCTAAAACATCTCCTGAAGTGCTCCATATGACACCAAAGTGCTATGGGTGAGTAAAACAACTTGTTTTATTACCGAAATAAGGCTCAGATTGTAAAAAACGTTACTTTTCCTTTAAGTCGAGATCATCAATTCCAGGGCTGAAATGATCTCAGTGATTCTAGTGAAGGCATGTGGAGTTTTAAAACACAGTGGAGCACTTCCTGTGTTACCACATGATGACATCACAAGGTGGAGTGGAAAAACTCAGCCTAAATGTGCAGGGTTTGTGCGTTAAACATGTGTGCATGAAACAAAACACAACTCCAGGTCTGTTTGTGATGAGGAAACGACATCAGAACAGATCTTAGTGTGTAAAATCAACCTTTAAAATGTTTTTAATACAACAATTACCCAAAGTTGTATTTTGACGTTTGAGAAATCCTACCTCGTCCTGCATTTCTGTCTTTAGTGCACACCCCCGATCTCCACCCACTTTTTTATACTTAGTTATAGGGTTTATTATCTGCTACATAAGGGTGAGTTGTTGTACAGTTGTAGGGAGTATTAACTGTATTATCGGAGTATTATCTTGGGCTCCGCCACCATGGAAATGCTGTTGCTTTACCTGTAATGTTCCACAATATGGTTTTAATCTTATGTAAGACACATTTGTTCAATTAAGGGTGTTTTTAATGGTCAAAAATACCTTTAAAAACATGGATTCTGACTGTTTGGCCTCGCCTTTTCACAGATCTCACCTGTGAAGTGGTCTGGTGGCACCTCCTGCTTGTCTCCATGGAGATTGATGAAGTTTAATGCCATATTTTAGCCAAGCGACACCAGAAAAAGTTATCCCAAAAATAAATAAAAACCCCTTGTGAGTACGGTGTGATAAATAGTGGATATCAGTGGAGACGTCAGTGATGAAGGGAGAGTACGATGGATGTGCGGAGGTGGAGATGGAGTAAAGGTTGAAGCTGAAATGGCAGAAGAAGGAGGTGGATTTATGCTTCTTGTCAAAAGTTTGGACACAGCCTCTCATTCAGTGTTTTTATTATTATTATTATTATTTTTACCACTTTTAATATTTTAAACATAAGAAAGACATCAAATATATGACGGGAGATAATATAGAGTTATGTTGCATTTTAACTACATTTTCTTATATTTTCTAACCAAATCCTCAAATTATTAATTAATTAATTAATTTATTTATTTATTCTTTATTTAATAGGGACAGTGCATATTAATGAACATCTGCAGCAGCAGTGTAAATATGGGAGATTATATTTCCATCTGTCGTCCCTGGACAGGTGACACCACAGCAAAAACAATAAAACAATGACAACTGACAATAACACCAACATTAAAACATTAAAACATTAAAACATTTAAACATTAAAACATTAAAACATTAAAACATTAAAAAATGTCCACAGGTCTGGTTTTCCTTTAGTCGCTGTTTCATGTGTGATTTAAAGTGTCCAGTGTTGGAGTCTTATTGATGATGGGAGAGAGTTCCCATCATCAATGAGGGTACGATGCGTGCACGATGTCATGTGTGCCCACAAAACGATTACAATTTTGCCGCCACGGGCGATGCCACCGTGCCAGGTCAGCGGGCACCAGTCGTTGACATGGGTGCCAGGTGTTTAAAAAGGGGAGAGCGCTTCGCGCTCTGCTGGTTCTGCTTCGCACTGGGCCCGACACTTTAGCGCTCGAGCCTAATAATAATAATAATAATACATTTTATTTATATAGAGCTTTTCAGCTTTTAAGTTTCGATACTGGTTTTATTATTGATTAGTATCTGATTCTTTTGACAACCCTCCAACCTAATACCATTTACATTCATGAGAAAAACAAATCATTTAACGGTTTTAATATTTTTCTTCTAGTTTGTCTGTTTCCTTGCAGCCAGCTCAAGGTCATTCTAAAGCTATTCAGGAAAGGTTCATTTGTATCCTGTGAATGTGATTTTTTAGTATTGATACCTGCCAAATGAGTATCTACTTTCAATACTAGTTTTCGTATCGATTAATATCAGATTTTTCGATTCTTTTGACAACTCTACAACCTAATATCATTTACATTCATGACAAAAACCAATAAATAATAATAATAATAATAATAGTAATACATTTTATTTATATAGAGTTCCAGGTCATTTGAAGACGCTTTACAGGATGCGTATTAAAACAGTCAAAGAGGAATAAACACATAATACAGGATCATTTTTAAACTCTTTTAATATTTTTCTTTCTCTCCTTGCAGCCAGCCTGGGGCACAGTGAGCGTATGAAGCTGCTGGGGCCCGTCATCATGGGCGTGGGGCTGTTCATCCTGATCTGCGCCAACACCGTCCTCTACGAGAACCGCGATCGGGAAACGCAGTTGCTCCTGGCGCAGATGAGAAGCGTGATCTGCTCCGTGTCGGCCGCCGTTCCCTCCGCCGACCTCCAGGAGATGGCCATGACCAACTCCATGACCAAGCACTACCAGTGGGTCAGCAGCCTGCCCGCCGCCCACCTCAACATCCTCTGTCTCCAGCAACTAGCCTGCTCCGAACCCATTCTACGCACCAGATCGGACGAAAGGGACTATCACCAGGCCGTACTGCAGACTCAAGCTCTGCACCACCAAGAGTCTGAATCGACGCCATCTCTCAAATCCTCCAAATCGAACTCTTGTAATTCCAGCCAGATGGATTTCAAAGTGGATAACGTCGTGCCGAAACGAAACATCCCGCTGGTCAAAGTCAACAACTGCCTGATTTCGGCGAGTTCCATGTCGACACTCGGTGTGGAGGACAGGGTAGACGTTCAGCTCGCTCTGCCCAGGCGATGCCACAGTCTGAGCTATAGGACTAACCCTTTAAACAAACACGGCGTCCACTTGAAGGCGCTGATCAAAGCGAGCGACCCGGATGCGAAGCAGTTGGTGGGACAGCGGAGTGAGCGCGGTTCCCATGTTTGCGTGAGTATTCCAGGACAACTCGTGGATAACATTTCCGAGGAGATGACGCACCAGAGCTGGCCCAGACTGGACTTGGGAATCGGGAGACGGTATCTGAAATTGGAAAATAAGGAGGATTCCGTGGACAAATTACTAGACCAGTTGGAGAATCAGTGCTCGCAGTGGGATAAAAGCTTCGGATCGGGACCTTTCCAGTGATTGGAACATTATGGAATATTCTACGTTGTTTTGTTTTTTTTGCGTTGCTGCGAATTTTCAAGCTAGATATCCTTCGTAGCCACATACAATACTCATATAACTTAACTGGCATTACTGGTGGGTTGTCCATTATCTTGTCAGATGAGGCTTGAACTGGCTACCCTCCAGTTAGCAGGCGAACGCTTAACGCACTACACCACCAATGGCTTTCTCGGAGGATATTTTTCTTTCGGAAGTTTGAAATATGCAAACAGTGAAAGGATTACTGTGAGATACAATTTGTCCGGATCTTCCAAACACGCGGATCTTAAGTGGAATTTGTTTATGCAATCAGAGGAGAAAACGCGACTCGACGCGGAGGTAAGCGAAGCAGAACTCCGCACGCTTGCCATTCCAACAGTTTGGACAAAGCTATACTAACTGAGGATTATTTTCACTGTGGAATAGGGATGGGACGAGACACGAGTTCCACGAGACCAGATACGAGATTGGGCCCACGAGAGCGAAACAAGATGAGATTTCTAAAAGTGCACTATATATCATTTCCCATGGAGGGTCCGTCATCTGCTTGTCTCCATGGAGATGTTTTAGCTTTCCCTGGAATGTTTTACAGCAGGAGTGTCAAACTCATTCTGGTCCGGGGGCCGTATCCAACCTACTTTGATTCCAAAGGGGCCGGATCAGAAAACTCATGGCAAATATACCACAAAAATATCAATAAGTCCAAATATTTGTCCAGAGAAACACAAATCTATTACAGACTGCTGTTTCTTCAGTCCCAGCAATAATTTGTTTATCTTCTGTCTTCTCAATTCTCCGTTCAAGTTATTGTGTTGTTCTTAATGCCGTGTCTCGTAGTGGCGTTTACGATCATATTCCTTGAGCACCGCCACACCCCAAGTGTACAGGTTTCCCATTCACCTCCGAGAACAAATAGGAATTAGTCCATTTTTCTTGGAAAATCCTGCACTCGACGTCCACTTTTCTCATTTTTGACATTTTGCTGATGAGGGCGTCACGGTCGACAGTCAAAACGATGGTCCTTTAAGAGCGTTTGGAAAGAGGCGAGTCTTCATTTGTGCTGCTGTGGTGGGAGGGGCCACGTACCGAGGCGCTGGAGACGCTGCTATGCTAAACTGTGCAGAAAAGAGGTGCAAAAAATTTCCAATAATTGAATAGAAAATTAAAATATAATTAAAATATTTGAATAGAAAATTAGCCGAGGGCCAGATTAAAGGTCTTGGAGGGCCGGATCTGGCCCCCGGGCCATATGTTTGACACCCCTGTTTTACAGTGTGGCATTAAAGGGCCCGTATTATTCTATTTTCTGATCTCTGTTCTAATGTTTGCTCGTCACAAACAGACCTGGAGTTGTGTTTTGTTTCATTCACAGGTTTAATGCACAAACCCTGTAGATTTAGGATGAGTTCTTCTCTCAGACGAAAAACATTCACTAGCAAGGACCACGCCACGACAATGAAAAACGATAAAGATATTTATTGACGTGGGTAGATGAGATGAGAGTTAGGGTGGGGGCCCCGTCTCCAATCCAAAATGGTCACCCAGCAGATTCGGAACCCCCCCTCCTTAAACATGATGTCTTCAGGCTGGATGGACGAGAGGATGGATGAGAGACACGGGGTGGAGCTGACGTGGACGGTGTTGTCGGGATAGGCTGTATAAATGGGGCTTCTGGGTAATTGAGGTCGTGGTCGAGATGAGCTGAGGTTGGCTGGCGCGGAGGTTGAGGCGTGGTCCAGCTCCTGAAACCTGAAAGTTAATCATATTAACTCCACCTCTGATCCACCTTGTGATGTCGTGTGTTAATGCAGGAAGTGCTCTGCTGTGTTTTTAAATTCCTTACACCTTCACTAGAAGAACATTAAAAAAGTGGCTGTATTTCTGTTAGACGGGTTAGTATATGGAACAACCTGAGTCCAACACTGTAAAAGCCTTTAAAAATTCATAGAAACCATTATGTTTTGAATAAGGCTGTCAGTTTAATGCATTAATTAGATTAATTAATTACACTGCAAATTAACACGTTATGAAAATTAACACAATTAATTATGAGCGGCAATTCAGTGCGCGCATTTTAAGTTTCGCTACTCGGACCTTTGAATGGCAAGTTTATTTATAAATATAGCTGCAAGCAGCAATGTGGGGCCAACCAGTGACCCAGTCTAATTTGATGATGTGCGTTGGATCAGTCTTTGCCCAAGGATCCCAGAGATACCAAGTTTTTGAAAATCGGACTTACGGCTCAAAAGTTGCAAGCAGAAATGTCTCTCAAATTTTGACCTGTTAGTGGCGCTAGAGAGTTTGAGCTGGGGCCCTGTAATTTTTTGTAGGGAATCCTAGGACAGACTAGAATACGTGTGAAAAGTTTGAAAATAATCCTATGAAGGGTTCCCGAGATATGAGCTCACTTCCTGTTTGGTGACTGGGAGTCTATGGCAACCCCTAGAACCGTCTGGTATCAAAGGTGCATTAATGCACCTTTGATCTGTCTTTGATGTGTCTTTGATCTAGCCGAAGTGAGCTCATATCTCGGGAACCCTTCATAAGAAGCCTGGGAGCCTGGGAAGCCTGGCTAACAGACCCTGTTAGACCCTGTTAATGTCAAAGTTGCAGGAAGTTTAATAATACATGCTGAGGCCTACATGGGCCCCACATTGCTGCTTGCAGCTATATCAGATCAAATGGAACATAAAGATCAAAGATCTTTGATCAGGGCGTTGCCTAGCAACAAAGGTCAGTATCGGGTGCATCGGCTTTCGGACAGAAGCGTTTGATTAGCTGTCACGACAAAACGATAAGAGATATCAAAAAATTCAGGGATATTTCTGATGAGGTTCAGTCCAAAGATGCTCTGTACCAAATTTGAGCAAAATTGGTCCAAAATTGAGGGAGGAGAAGCATTTTGAGTGTTTTTCATAAAATTCAAAATGGCGGAAAATCTACCCTGACGGAAAATGACGTCACAGGGTGCGTTGGATTCGGCTTGGCCCAAGGAGTCCAGGGATACCAAGTTTTTGAAAATTGGACATACGGTTCAAAAGTTACACGCAGAAATGTACCTGAAAATTCCTGCAACTTTGAGCTGCTGGTGGCGCTAGAGGGTTGGGGGTGGGGGCCTATAAATCGCTGTGGGTAATGAGGAGACTGGCTGGAATGTGCATGCCAAATTTTTTTTACCAGACGGTTCTAGGGGCTGCCATAGACAACCAGAGGTGGAAGAATATTGAATAATAAGAATCAATAGAAACACTATAGGTGCCTCGCAGCTTAGCGCTGCTTGGCCCCAAAAAGAACGAAGACGGGAGAGAACGCAGTGATTTGTGTCAAAAAGAATTTTCCGATCACCGAACCTGACGGATCATTTGAACGATAAACACGTCCGGACAAGTTCCATTGTTAGTGATGATAGTGCGCACTTCACCAAACCGACAAACCAACAAACCAACAAACCAACAAACCAACAAACCAACAAACCAACAAACCGCGGTCGCAGAATTTGGGAAACGAATGAGCAAAGCGACCACATGAAAACCGACAAACTCAATCGCAAAGTGGGTTTGTCCGTTCGCTCGCTCACTCACAATCTCTCTCTCTCTCACACTCTTAAAATGTGATTAATTAGATTAATTAATTACAAATCCTGTAAATAATTAGATTAATTTTTAAAATCTCCTGATAGCACTAGTTTTGAAAGCTCTGGAGCTCTGGAATGAATGAACTATGCATTCTATTTAGTTTATCTTAGTTTCATTTATTTTCTGTCCCTTATATATAAGTCGTAAATTAAATCGTAAACGTAAACTTGCTGTTCAAATGCTGCTGTCCATCTTGGAATTCTGTCATTGTTTAATAGGGTTAGGCATTAGAAGTACTTTTTACTTCATCCCAAACCCTTTCGGTTATGATCCACTGGGTTTTAGTTTGGTTTTGTTAGTCGTACTTCATTCCGTCCGCACAACTAATAATAATCGTTTGGATAATTCCAGCCCTGGATGGATCTCTACTAAATAAAAGTTCAAAAAAGTAGCTGTTAACGATAATGCTACCAAGAATTAGAATTTTAGCAGCACTAACAACTTTTTTTTTCCCTATTATTCATATTCCATTGTTACCAACAACTAGCATGCTAACAGCACACTTCTTGATTCATAGAGGATAAAACATTTTATCCATATGATATCCATGTGAAACAAAAATAATCAAATTTACATATTTTCCCCGTCCGCAAATTCATACATAAAAGGTTTTCATTGCTAACAACAACTAGCATGCAAACCCCGCACTTTCTGATTCACAGGGGATAAAACACTTTAGTGGCAAAACTGAAATGAGATGAAAAACACAACTCCGGGTCTGTTTTTGATGAGGTAACAGCGTTCTCACAGTGATCAGTTTAGCATAATATGGGACCTTTAACCTTCGATATCGCCATGGAGACAAACTGATGACATCACCAGGCCAGGGTGCAGGTCTGTGGAGAGGCGAGCCCACTCACAGTATCAGTTTATGATTTCTCTTAAAACACCTGTAGTTAATCCGATACTGTGGAACATTTCAGGCACAACAGTAAGATCTCCATGGAGACAAGCAGACGGCGAGCCCTCCTCCAGAAAAGTTACATAGTGTAGCTTTAATACAGTTTCTAAGATATACATTTCACGATTACAATTTTTGATTTCATATTTTTATTTCCCTTCTAGTACAGCTTGAGATGTAACTCGTGAAAACCATTTTTTTGTCCAATCCAAATGTAAACATCTCACTAATTTAAATTTAATTTTTAAATTTAATTAATTAAATTTAATTTTTTAAAATTTTCCGTTCATCTTGTTTACCGGATCAGCCAGAACCACACGCTTTGACTAAACTTTACAAAG
The DNA here is from genome assembly GCA_036785185.1 of Paratrypauchen microcephalus. Lineage (NCBI taxonomy): Eukaryota > Metazoa > Chordata > Actinopteri > Gobiiformes > Gobiidae > Paratrypauchen > Paratrypauchen microcephalus. Next base: position 2,915,255 of record JAVJIX010000110.1, on the reverse strand, counting down.
ACGAGTGGATCTGGAGCTGTGTCCTGTCTCCTGATTTCAGAGAGAGTGATTGACAGGTGGATTGATTGATTGATTGGATTAACCAATCAAGGAGACGCAGGCTTTGTTCGCGTCAAAAACAAACTGTTTAAAAGTAAAAAAATAAAAATAAAAGAGAAAAACAACATTAAAAACTCTAAATATGACTTATCTCAGGTAAAAGAAGTTATATATTTTGTCCTAAATATTACGAGAATTTTGGAGGGGAGATGTCTTCCGGATTTGAGAAATGAGCGTCTGTCACTGCGGTCACATGGACGAGTGTAATCCCACTGCAAACGGATTGGGATCGTATCGGATTCATGTGCACAGGCTCAGGATCGTATAGGAATTGGTTTCGTGAATCTGATTGGAACCCCTGACTTAGGTCGATAGTAATCCGCTCAGTGCCGCCTTGTGCACGATATCGGATCGGATTGGCGTACTGCGCATGAGCGTGAATTTTCACCAGGGATTTCACCAGGAAGTGGCAGGAGGCGCCGACGCCATCATGAGTAGCGATTGTTGCCGGAAAAGTCGAAATCATGGCTGCGAAGAAAGAATGCACAACACATACACCAATGCTGCTCCGGCAAACTCCTCAAGCGCCATCTTTGTAACCGCCACATAGTTTGTTGTGTTTTTATTGAGTCGCCATCACCCGGAAGTAGTTGGACGACAGCGCCACATAGCGTAGCGGAGCCGGCCAGGTCGCTGACCATTATCTGATTACACGAGTTTCATGTGCACTTGGATTTAATCCAATCCAACTTTATTTCTGTAGCACATTTTATAAACAGAAACAGTTTCCAAAGTGCTGCACATAAAACAATAAAACTTAATAAAAACATTACTAAAATAGCAATAAATAAAGTGATAATAATAAAATCACTAAAAACAAAAGGAATTATTAAAAAAACACAGAGGACCACACAACTCCCGCGGTATTAAAGCCAGAGAATAAAAGTGGGTCTGAAGACGAGACTTAAAACTCTCCAGTGTGGGGGCTGTTTTGACATGAGGGGGCAGTTCCATAACTTAGGGCCAAGCACAGAGAAAGCCCTGGGCCCCCGAGTTTTAAGTCTAGTCTTAGGGCCCACGAGCTGGAGCTGCCCTCTGACCTCAGAGCACCGGGCTGTAGATTTGGATGAGGTCAGAGATGTATTTTGGGGCCAGTCCATTCAAAGCTTTAAAAACAAACAATAAAATCTGAAAATCGATCCTAAAACGAACAGGGGAGATGTGCTCATATTTCTTCCGTCCTGTTAAAAGGCGCAGCAGCATTCTGGACTAACTGCAGTCGATAAAGTGCGTTTTGACTCATTCCGGAATAAAGTGCGTTGCAGTAGTCCAGACGAGAAGAAATAAAATGATAAAAAAGATTTAATTTTGGCTAAAAGACGAAGATGATCAAAACTGGATTTCACGACCGCATTAACTTGTTTATCAAGTTTAAAATCAGAGTCCATAATGACGCCGAGGTTGGTCGCTGTTGCTTTTAAGGACAGACCACCCGCCGAGTAACGGGATCAGATTTGGAGAAATCCGATCCGATCCTACCATGTGACCGCAGTGAGTGGTTGGATCATCTGAAGGTTGGAGGGAGGTTTTTCACGCTCTATGGTCCGATTTCAGACCCTTCTGGATTCTAACAAAACGTAGAAGGGACTGGCTGCTCAGGCAACGATTTTGTGGCGATTTTGTCTCACCAAATCTTGTGGCACAAGGTCTTGTCCCATCCCTACTGTGGAATCATTTCAGAACCAAAACGCCGGTCGGTGAGCGTGGAGAAGGGGCTATATTTTGTGCAAAGACCCCCTGATGCAGGGACCCCTGATGCAATGCATGGTAGTGGTGTACAGTGTCTATGTGTTAGCAGTGTCTATGGGGTTGTGTTGTCTTCTGTTGTGTCCACTGTCCTTCAGGTCAAACTGTACTTGTCCATTCAGTCATCAGTGTGTTTCGGCCAAAATATGATGTCTTCCTTATATTTTTAAAGGGCCCATATTACGCTAATGTCGTTTCCTCATCACAAACAGACCTGGAGTTTTGTTTTGTGTGTTTCATTCACACGTTTCGCACACAAACGCTGCAGATTTCAGCTGAGCTCTTCTCTTAACCTGAAAACATCGCCATTATTTGGACAATTTCAGCCTTGGAATCACTGATCTCGCCTGAACAAATGATAAAAGGATCTGTTAACCTGAGAACTAGCACGTCACGACATCACAAGGTGGAATGGAGCATTTTGAGCTTTAGAGATGTAGACGAACTAATAAAGCGTTACTCAAACATGTGTGAATGAAGAAAACACACAAATCCAGGTGTGTTTTTGAGGAGGAAACAACATTATAACAAGGCTTAAAGCTCACAAGAGTCAATTATGCGTAATGTCGTACCTTTAAAGAGGACAAAGTATGCAAAATTGTTTTTATTTCATGTCATCAAGAGTTTTTTTCTTGCACATGGAAAAATATTTAGTATTTTGTCCTAGTCAAAGAGTAAGTGGACTTGGTGAGGTCAGCAGGTGAGTTGTTGGGAATATTCTTCAAATGGGAAGTGAAAGAGCGTTTAAGAACAGTTTTCAGATCTTAAATGTGCTGTACTTGATTTTTACTGTTTCCAAAATGTGAAAAACACAACTTGTTCCTCTCAGACGGTTTGCAGTGGTCGGGTCACAGTGACGGGAGGAATACTGATACACGGCCTAATCACAGAACTGTAGCATACTTGAAATACTTTTATGTCACGTTGCATTTAAATTATAGAGTGAAAAGGCAACACTGGATTAGAAACAAGTTTATATTTGTTTCTCTGCTTGTTCTGCATTTGTTTATCACTGATCTGAGAAGTAAAAATCACATTTAAGCTCACTAAAAGAGCTGTTTTTTACCATTTTTCTCACTGATTCTGTGCAGTTTGAAGCCTAAATTGTCCATACCAGTACCTCCGTGTGTTCCTTTGATTTGAGAATAGTACCTGTATTCTTGAGTACCACCAAATGAAAGTTAAAGTTACTCCAATTGAGTATTCTTTATTCAGTTTTCAGTTTTCAGAGTTCTCGGTACATTTATTCAGTTACTTCCCAACACTGGCTACTCATCACTTACCTAAAAACCTCACGTTTACAAGCTCTTTTCACAACTTTCAGAGACCAGAATGGACGATAATGCTACCGAGACCTAGAATGCTAACAGCAACTAGCATGCTAACAGCGCACTTCCTGATTCATGGAGGATAAAACACTTTCGCTGTAACAATCATACGAAAAACTAAAATTATCATCAAATTTCGACGTCTTCCCTGCCCCCTGTTGTTTTCTACCAAGGGAAAGAGCAGTGGCATTGTTCATATACAAAAGGTGTTCATTGCTAACAACAATTAGCATGCAAACAGCGCACTTCCTGATCAAAAACTGGCAAAACTGAGCTGAGATTAAATTTGTTTTTTGTTTTTTTTCTATCACGCCAAAGAGTCGTGGCATTATTCTTGTACAAAGGTTATCTTTGTTCTCACGTTAATGCTGCTAAAACAGCTAGCATGCAAACAGCGCACTTCCTGATTAACAGAGGACAGAACAGTAATGGCAACACTCCAGGCAATAAGCTGTCCATACGAGGCAAAAATAATCGTTAAATTTCCCCCAAAAAATAATAACAATAATCAAATTTAGTGCCATTATTCTTATACAAAGGTTACAACAACTAGCATGCTAACACCGTACTTCCTGATTCACAGAGGATAAAACACTTGAGCGGGAAAACTGAACTGAGGTGTTTTTTTTCCCTCTATCAAGGCGAAGCGTAGTGACATTATTCATATACAAAGGGTTAGGCCTCGGAATGTTGCGAAAAGCTCATAAACTCATCGCGCTGAATAATTAGAGTGCCCGGAATGCGTTGGGTAAGTGAGGAAGAACTCCGGACCACTGCAAACCTCCAAACACGAGTTCTGGTTGTGTTCAGGTACAGCGCCGTTAACGAGCGCCGTTAACGAGCGCCGTTAACGAGCGCCGTTAATGTTACGCCGAAAAGTCACGGAAAACTGTAGAATAAAACAATGAATCACCAAAGTTCAGACACACTGCAAAAAGTCATATTTAATGAAGTTTAAAGGTGCATTGTGTAACTTTTCTGGTGGAGGGTCCGTCAAATACTTCCCAAGTTTGACATTATCGGTTTTACAGCTCAAAAACACCAAGAAAAACAGACATTCTGACTGTGAGCGGGGTCGCCTCTCCACAGATCGGACCCGTAACTTGGTCTCCATGGAGATTCAAACAACGTCGGATTTGGAAGTGCAAAAAGTTGTTGTTTTTCTTATTTTTACTGTAATAAGGCACATTTTCATTTTTTTAAAGCTGCAACTTTTCTCGTGGAAGCTCCGTCAAACGCTTTTCTCCATGGAGATGTTATTGTTTTGTCTGGAATGTTCCACAGTATGGCATTAAACCTTTCTATCATCCAGACCAAGTTACAGGTCAGAATCCATGTTTTTCTAGGTGTTTTTGAGCTATAAAACCACCTGTAATTCAATATTTTGTATGTAAAGTAGAGCCGTTTAATGCTATAATGTGGAACATTCCAGGCAGAGCAATGGCGTAACCATAGAAACAAGCAGGTGACGGACCCCCAACCAGAAAGTTACAAAAAGACCAATATATATATAATGTTTTCTTAATTCAAGCCATTTTAAGCTGGAATATTTGAACTTTTTGCAGTGTCGGATCTTATTATGCAGACACAAGGTTACCGTAGCGACAAGCAGAGCCAAGACGGATGCCGTAGCTAGCTTATGGCGCGGCGTAAACACAGCGTTGGGAACATGACTTCACTGTGAGGTTAGCTGAAGGTCACAGAAGCAATACCTTTTTCAATCAGTTTTACAAGCCCCGTCTGTGTCCCTGGGATGATGTAACGTCCTCACAGCAGATCTGGTGTTAGCCACAAACTAAAGTGCATATTTATTCATGAATAAAAGTGTATTTTCCGTAACATGGCAGTGCTTTATGTGTGATGTCTGAAGTTTTGTTTTGGCGGAAACATAAATACACAAAAGGAGAGAGGGCGGGAGTGAGTACAAGTACAAAAGAGCTGTAGTAAAACTTAAAGGACCCACATTAAACACTGTGCTGGCTTTAAATCAGATGCCGTAAGCTGCACTGAACCAGGAACAAGCTGGAGGAGGCTGATGTCATCACATAGACTACGTTCACACTGCAGGGCTTGAAGGAGAATTAACGTTTTTTACAATCTGAGCCTTATTTCAGTAATAAAACAAGTTGTTTTACTCACCCATAGCACTTTGGTGTCATATGGAGCACTTCCAGAGATGTTTATATCCGTAACGTGAGTTCTCGGGGCAAATGTTTGCGGTCTCCAAATAACACAAACTTTAGCACTTTTCAAATCATAGAAGCTCAATGTCTTAGTCTACACTTTAGTTTGAGTCAAAAGTGCCTCTAATCCCAGATTTATCCATAGTTTGGAGTAGATGAGGAGGACAGTCGCATGTGCTCAGTCACAGCTGATTTACAGATAAGAAGACGCTCAGAACTTTTCTGTTGCGAGCGACACATGGCAGAAGATTGGGACTTTGAGGCTGAAGAGGACTTATGGAGGACTGAGGACTGAAGAGGAGTATACGGATGAGGAGACAGAATGGATACAGAAAGAAGGAAGCGGAGACAGTTTTAGGAGCAGCAGAGAACAGCCATCGGTTTCACATTACTTCTCAGAATCGTGCGCTGAATCCGCTGGCCTTCTTTCTTTTCCTTTGCTGGAAAAAAATGGTCCTGACTGAAGTGGGTACTGCAAACACGATGGTCCAAACGTCTTACAGCTTTGCCTTTCATGTTTGGGTCCCGAGAGCTGAGAGCGACATCAGCTGTGACTGAGCACATGCGACTGTCCTCCTCATCTACTCCAAATTATGGATAAATCTGGGATTACAGGCACTTTTGACTCAAACTAAAGTGTAGACTAAGACATTGAGCTTCTGTAATTTGAAAAGTGCTAAAGTTTGTGTTATTTGGAGACCGCAAACAAGTGCCCCGAGAACTCATGTTACGGATATCACTAAACTAAAACATCTCTGGAAATGCTCCATATGACACCAAAGTGCTATGGGTGAGTAAAACAACTTGTTTTATTACCGAAATAAGGCTCAGATTATAAAAAACGTTAATCCTCCTTTAATGCTCAATTCCGATTTTTTTGTGAAATACGATTTTTTTGCGAGGTCGTTCACATTTTCAATTAAATGCGAATTGTATGTGATCTCCAGTGTGAACTTTAAACGCCCCAAAAGTGTCCCGCATGCACCTTGGAGGACACGACGAGGTCATGTGCAGGGAGCGTGCTCAGTGTTTACGGAAGTCGCCTAAAGTTGCTGTCGTACCGGAGCCAAAACATGTACAGCTTATTTGTTTTAAAGAGGAGAAGACGGAGAAGGACGAGGTTTTTGGCGACGGCGTTTTGTGGGGCAGTGGCAGCAACGTCCGTAGAAATGAACGTGTTGGTGCAGAGTCGCAGCCAAGAGGGGTGGGATTGCTATGTGCTTCGCCGCTTCACTGATACAGAGTTTATATACTATTTTCGCATGACGAGAAGAACGTTTTGTACATTTACTTGTACCAATCTCGCTGGAGGAAACACACCCAGGTCGGATGAACGTGACCTGGACGTTCAGACTGAAGTCGCATGTCAAAAGATCGGATATGTATCGGGTTTAGGAGCACATATCCAAGTGGCCTGGATCGCATTTGAAAAAATCAGATCTGTGTCGTTCACACTGTCATTAGAAGATCAGATACAGGTCGTATAGAGGCGAAAAAATCTGATTTGGGTCGTTTCAGGCTGTATTGTGAACGTAGCCATATAAGCTGTGTCTCAATTCACAGTGTGCACAGTTCGGAGTGTGATTTTAAGGGTACTCGCACAGTCCGGAGTGCAGTCCGCGGACCACATGGGCGTCGACGAAATGGGACAGGTCCTGCAACTACCAGATGCAGCCACCGACTCCATTTTCTCCCGCGCGGTGCATGCTGGGATATATGACTGTGCGAAGTGTGCATGGATGCACACAGACCTCGGTCCACGCCCTGATTTCCATAGAAACGACTGCGGTTTTCAGGGTGCATTTTAAGTGCGTATGGGACAAAAACGAAATGGGACAGCAGTTGTCGTGTTGGGAGTAACGTATGCGCCCTTAAAACCACACTCCGAACTGTGCACACTGCGAATTGAGACACGGCTATAGGGTGTTTTCACGGACTCAAAAAATCCGACCTTGACCCGGATGTGCGGCCATGTTGGAGATATCGCTCTGTCAAAGTAAACACACTTAGCAACCGTGCAGAAAAAAAATCTAAATTTTGCGATAAACCTTCCACATCGGAATCCAAAACTTCTGACACAGTTGACCAGTTGTACAGGGATAAGTCGGATGCCAAAGAAAAGAAGCGTTATATGAAAAAACTCAAATTAATTGGACGAGAAGATCCGTATGAGATGGATTCAAGTTTGTTCAGTGACAGTGGCGATTTGTGGATTCTGCTGCTGTAAGAGATCCTGATATTGTCCACGACCTGGTCTCCTCCCCAAACCCTGATCCAGCACAAGACCTTCAGAGATCTAAAGGTCTGGAGGACTTCAGAGATCTAAAGGTCTGGAGGACTTCAGAGCTCTAAAGGTCTGGAGGACTTCAGAGATCTAAAGGTCTGGAGCACTTCAGAGCTCTAAAGGTCTGGAGGACTTCAGAGATCTAAAGGTCTGGAGGACTTCAGAGCTCTAAAGGTCTGGAGGACTTCAGAGATCTAAAGGTCTGGAGCACTTCAGAGCTCTAAAGGTCTGGAGGACTTCAGAGCTCTAAAGGTCTGGAGCACTTCAGAGCTCTAAAGGTCTGGAGGACTTCAGAGATCTAAAGGTCTGGAGCACTTCAGAGCTCTAAAGGTCTGGAGGACTTCAGAGATCTAAAGGTCTGGAGGACTTCAGAGATCTAAAGGTCTGGAGGACTTCAGAACTCTAAAGGTCTGGAGGAACAACCAGTTTGTTTGTGGCTGGTACGAGAGCGCAAAGTGCGGAAAATTGGAGACGAGCACATTGTGATGGCAAAGGTCGCCATACTTATATCACGTGTAACGTGTTTAAGTACGAGTATTTTGCTTTTTATTGTTCACATTTTGCAAAGATTAAAATATGAACATCGTCTTTCCGCCTCTGTCACCTCATTTCCTTTGATAATCGCTGTTCACCCTGGTTTAGACCTGGTTTAGACCTGATTTAGTCCTAGTTTAGACCTGGTTTAGTCCTGTTTTAGTCCTGTTTTAGTTCTGGTTTAGTCCTGGTTTAATCCTGGTTTAGTCCTGGTTTAGTCCTGGTTTAGACCTGGTTTAGTCCTGGTTTAGTCCTGGTTTAGTCCTGGTTTAGTCCTGGTTTAGACCTGGTTTAGACCTGGTTTAGACCTGGTTTAGTCCTGGTTTAGTCCTGGTTTAGTCCTGGTTTAGACCTGGTTTAGTCCTGGTTGGTCACTACTTTAGGTAAACGATAGAACTGCAGGTGTTTTTCTCTGTCCGAGGACACGACAATAGTTTGACCATTTTGCCTTTTTTCTGTTTAAATTTGGCGGCATAAGTGCAGTGTTTGTTTTGTTTCGAGTTCCAACAAGGCCGACTTCCGGATTACGATGTCACGTGAAAACACACTTTCGGTTCCTGCCCTCCTTCTGAAACAATGACATCAGATTATACAAATTTGTCAAAGTAACCTGGAGGGAGCGTCTGTGTTACTGGGGACAGCGATCTATATTTGTGTTGATGACAAAAGACGACATGGCGGCGCTGGTCATCACGGCGTTATCAATAACTGACAAAAAGGAAAACGCCGTATGTCCCTCCTCGGCGAGCGGGCGGCCAAATGTTCGGGTGTGATGGATCTGAAGGGACAGGCTCATTTGTGAGTTCACCTTTGGGCCTCTGTATTATTACAACATGCATATTCATCAGCGCACGTCGTCCCCGGCAACCAAATAACTCCGGATTTAAAAATGGACATATGGGCTGCGTGACAGGAGTTGTGATTAGATTTGAAATTTATGTTTTCAAATCAGGATTCAGTTCACGGAGCACATTTAACGTTTGAGAGGAGACTGAAAACTGAACTGATAGAAGAAATATGTGGCTTTGGTAGAGGTCGAAACTGCAAGGACATTTCTTTTATTAATTCAAAAAAGCCCAAAACAGATATTTGGCTGATTTTGCCGTGGGCAGGAGTGGTTCAATTTGGGAATTACTTTTAAATTTCCTAAATGAAAATGGCTGATATTACACTATTTTCTGATCTATGTTCTAATGTTTCCTCATCAAAAACACGCCTGAAGTTGTGTTTTGTTTCTTTCACACATGTTTAACACACAAACCCTGCATTATTAGGGTGTGCTCCACTCTGTTCCACCTTGTGATGTCATGTGTTTTTAAACTCCATACACCTTCACTAGAATCATGTGGACATGGAATTGCTATTTTCTACTGATCAAAAGGTAAAAAGGCAGCTTCAAAACTACTTATTCATGACATCACAAGGTGGAACAGAGCATTTTGAGCTTTGGAGATGTTTGAGGAGGAAACAACATTATAACATGACTTGAAGCTCACAAGAGTCTGTTCTGTGTAATATCGGACCTTTAAAGTGTGTGACATGAGCTAATGAAACATACTTGTCTCTACCAAATTACCAAAAAAATATATGTAGAATCCCTCAGTCGTCCAGGTAGAATCCACGGCAAAAGGAAAAATTCAATTTGTCGACTGGACAAAAGTTTATTTGGTCGAATCCGTTTCTCAGCTCAGCCAAGCTGCTTCTTCAGTTCTGGTCAGACGCTGGTGGACACTGCCTACATCTGCCTGAAGGGGGCGCTAACGACAATGAAATGACTCTGAGACTCCCACACCTCCTTGTTTCCAGTTGGTGTTAGTTAGGTGGGCCTGTTAGATCTGCAGTGGGAGTGGAGTGTGGGTCTTGTTAGCAGAACCATTCAGGACCATAATGGTGTTTTCACTCCTCTGGACCTGGGGGGTATTCCACGAACGTGGCTAAACTTAGCAGCGACTAAGTGCTAAGTTCTCGCCTGGCTGAGACACAACTTAGACTAAAGCCTGAAGCCGTTCCACTAACGCGTTTCAGCTGCGCCTCAGCAGCGCTAAGCTCAGTCTGGCCTAATCAGGCCGGGCCTCCGCGCGTGCACGGGGAACGTAAGAAGCCCTGAACAAGCGACTGTCGAAAACGCCATCATGTCCAAGATTCGGGCCGATTATTTCAGCGCATCAGAACAGAAGTTGCTTTTGGAACTCTACAACACATTTGCAATAACCAAGGCCAGAGACATGGCGTGGCAGAAGATCGCCGAACGCTTAAATACGGAAGTTAAGTCCTATGACAGTGCTGGAGGATGAGTTTTTTAAGTATGTTTTTCACCACTGATGTCAACGCTGATCTGTTGCGCAGGGGAAAGTTACCATCTGGGGTGTGGGAGATGTGAGTTCGGTTCTCATGGTGGGCAGTTGATGTCATAAATATTATATATTTGTAGAGCAGTCTTGTCAGTTGTAATTTATTTTTACTGTGTAAAAGTATTTGCTCCAACTAATACGTTAAACTGTGTTATCTTGTCTTTGAGCAGGAATAATGTGAAGAGCTTTCCACGAAAGCTTAGTAGCTTTCGTGGAATACCCCTCTGACCTGCTGCTCTATTGTTTTCTTTGTTTTGATTTAGGTTTGAGGATAGAGTTATAGATGGTAGTGAGCGCCCCCTTCAGGCAGATACAGGCAGTGTCCACCAGCGTCTGACCAGAACTGAAGAAGCAGCTTGGATGAGCTGAGAAACGTTTTCGACCAAATAAACTTTGTCCAGTCGACAAATTGAATTTCTCCTTTTGCCATAACAACAAAAAAATATAAAGAAAAGAAACTGTGCTGTCTGAGCTAAAACAGTGGAATGTTTTTTATTTTATTTTTATTTTTTTTTACTCAAAACATCATTTCTTTTATTCATTCCTTGTTTGTGTAATTCCTCAGGCGATCCATTAGTGGTTTGAACGATTATGCAAAATACGTCTCCGTGACAGTTCACACCTTAGGGTCAATACACTTAAAGGTATATTGTGTAACTTTTCTGGGTCTGTCAAATGCTTTTCTCCATGGAGATGTTGTTGCTTTGTCTGGAATCAAAATCAGAATCAGAAAGACTTTTATTGCCATTGTCAAGTGAACAGAATCCACAAAACTAGGAACTTGTCTCGGTGATAAGAACATAAAACACTAAATAATATTAGTAATAACTAGAATATAGACACTAAATAATAATAATAATAACTAAAATATAGCTATAATATAGTAAAAATAATAAACAATCCAAATAACAAAAAGGTTCAGATGAGAAAACATGTTCCACAGTGTGGCATTAAACCTTTCTATCTTCATGTAGACCAAACTAAACCAAGTTACAGGTCAGATCTGTGGAGAGGCGAGTGTTTCTGAGCTCTCAAAACACCAGTAACTGAATAAAGTCGAGCTGTTTCATGTCACACTATGGGACATCCCAGGCAGAGACAAGAAACAAGCAGGTGATAGACTCCAAACCGAAAAGTTACACAGTGCATCTTTAACTAATAACTTATTGTAAACCACTAGGGTGTGTGAGTTTCAGGTTGCTCCTCTGTTCAGACAAATATAAGACGGTGAATTACAGAACCCAGCGCTGAGGGAGCCTCCTGGATGAGTGGAGAAACGGACTCACTTTTAAAACATTTGTTCCACTTGACAGTTTTCAATTTTCTTTCGTGATGCTTTATTCATTTATTCAAGTAATCTTGTTTGAGGTAGTCTCCTTGAGAAAAAACTTAAAGCTGTGACGGCGGGGCATATTCCTGCATAATTATGATGGCGTAGTCAGAAGGACGTTTTTGATGGTTTAATTAAATGAAGTTCCCAAAAGAAAAAAAGTTTGAAAAGTGCTTCTGTGTACAACTCCAGGTCCAGACCGACTGAGGGAGGGACAGTGGCTCTTTTATCCACCAAGGCTCCTCTCCTGAGCCAATTAACACAAAAATACTGGTTTTCCCCACTTAACCCCCCCGATCAAAGGAATATTAACGATTTTTATTATTCTTTCACACAATACGTCACATTCCCCACGAGAGACAATAAGACTCTGGACTTGTTTTATGCAAATGTCAAAGACGCTTACACCTCCGCCCCCCTCCCCCCGCTCGGACGCTCGGATCACTGTCTGGTTTACCTGCTCCCGCAATACACACCCAGGGTGCGAAGAGGACCTGTGCAGAAGCGGTCTGTGAAGCTTTGGACTCAGGAGGCCTGTGAGAGTCTGAGGGACTGTTTCCAGAACACTGACTGGGACATTTTCACTGACTCTTATGGAGACGACATCAACGGCCTGACCCATCACAGACTACATCAACTTCTGCGTGGAGAACACTGTGCCAACCAGGAGGGTCATAGTTGCTTTATTGTCGAAAACAATCATGTACATGTACATAGAGTGAATTTGAAATTTGGTTTCCCCACTAACCAGGCAGGACAGTGATAGAGTGGGTAGGGGAGGGGCCACGTACATGCGCGCCGCCGACTGGGAGATGCAGAGTAGAAAAGATGCAATACATACAATCAGTGACAATTTAACAACATGTAATGACAGAAAAACAATTGGAGATATAACATGTGGTGATCTTTTTCGTTGGTAACATAAGGAAGGGTGTGGGGGGGATCAGATTGGAAATCAATTAAATTGATTGAACCGAGAGCAGAGATCAGACCTTTACTAAAGACAGGGAACATTTTACTCAATCATGTCAGTGTGTCAGTGTCAGTGTGATATAGTGTGTGCCATGTTTATGTAGAGTCCAGATAACAAACCACATCTGTGGCCTTGGAAGTGTTCATGCAGGGAGACGAAGTCAAAACACAGAGAACTGTTGGAGACAGATTTTCACAGGGAGACATAATTATCCAGAGGGATTAATTAATTTAGCATTGATGAAATACATTTTTAGAGACCCAGGTAAACAATTTAGATTGAGCTTGGGTTTTGCCAGACCCCCATCTTCACATCGCCATGAAGATTCATGAGAGATCTCATTAGTTCCTCTTGGCGCACAGACTGCGCTGCGTTGGCTTTACACAGTTCTGTCACCATCCCCGTGATGATATCCAAACGTCGAGATGTTTCCTTCGGTTGAAATCCTTCCAAAAGGTCCTCAACCTGTCCCATTTTCTGATGTAATCCTTTCACGAGATCTCCAACGGCTTCACAATGGCTCGAAATTTCTGCAGACAGCTTAGGAGACTCTTTACAAGCTGCCAGCTTACAAATTTTGCGATAGATCATGAACAATCCCAGGCCAATTAACAGATGTCCAGCTATCAGAAATCCGAATACGTAAATATCCTCCACATCCTCCAGGTACATTGGTGCCAAACATACGACTTGCCACACACGATACGAGTCCCTCGCATATCCAGCAGCAAAAGTACCATCCGGACACGCCGCTTCTCCCAGAGCGGCACTCCTCCGTGAAAAAAGAGTATCAATCATGCTGAGGGTCCAGCACATCCATCTTTAGGAATTTGGAAATTTGGAAAATCTGCTCCAAAAAGCGAGAAAATGACGAAAACAAGAGAGGCACGCAGACAACAGGAGCAATAGATAAGAGAGGAAAGAGGAGACATCCCAGGAGACAAACAAGTTAGATACTGCACCTTTAAATTAGCTGTTCGGTTTTGGTGTCAGTGGCATCGATTAGTTCCAATATTAACGTTTATCGTCTATATTTACTTCAGCTGTATATCGTGCTCGAAAATTTGTTATTGTGACAAGTCTCGTGTTCATCAAACCCAACTGGATCTCTTTACAAAGCATCTGTTAGCATCATGTCGACAACTACCGCCATTTTGCTAATTTCTGAAGGCTTCACTTCCCCTTGCGGCCAGCAGAGGGCGTCAGACACATCATCCGGGTGCTCAGAGAGAAAGTTTGTGTTAACATCGATCGTCGACCACCAGAAAGCCCCACGGGGAGTAACACATTAAACCCATGTTAATGAGCTGCTCCTGTCCCCTGACCTTCTAAAATGGGCTGGTATTGATTCGGTCATTAGGAGTCATCCGGAGCGTCGGCGTTGGCGACTGGATGTTCAAAAGCCACGATGTCGTCAAAATTCAAACCTGCTTTTGCACAGAATCACTCCACTGTGAGCTGTAATGTACCACACAGATGTGAGGAGGCCATTTCATCAAGAGAGAGGTTTGGAGATGCTCAGTGGTGGAAGAAGTACTCAGTTTAGAGAAGTAAAAATACAGATACAGGAGCAAAAAATACTGAAGTAAAAGTATCACATGAAAAAATGTCCCATGACATGGTACTTGTTGATGCTTTTATATGGCTCCTTAATGGTTCCCTAATACTGTAAATGAATCCTTCTTCAAAATCAACACTCAGTTCATGAGAAACAGAGATAAGATGAGAAAGAGTCATTTTTCTCTCTCTGAACAGGCCATTATGGGAGTTGTTGCTTGAATGCAAGTGAGGAGAAAAGAGATGGCCTATAGTAGAGGGTGGGGGCGTGGCCAAACTCTCCGCTCTGATCCATTTCCGCGTTTTTGCACGGGGGGAGAGATTTGAAACGTTCCATTGAAAAATAAACACATTTCCACATAAAATAAAATTAAACCACTGCTGTTCAAAGGTCCAGAGGCTCAGATAAAGGACTTCCGAGCCTAGAAACACTCGGACGTGCCTCCAGGCAAATAAAAAACGCATTTCGCATTGCCTAGCGCATTCGCAGTCCAAACTCTCTGGGCGTGATTTACAGAGACGCTGAGTACAGACAGACGGGGGTGGAACTGCATTTTTCGAGCTGACGTTTCCTTGTTCAAAATCGCTCGTTTGAGCTCCGATTTTTTCAAACGCAGAAAAGGATCGCAAATGCTCAGTTTAGACATTTCGCAACTTTTAACCATGGGGGGGGGGGGCTAAACAGGGTAGGGGAGCTCACATTAACGTTCAAAAACCTCAGAAAGTGAAAATTTCATGCCATGGGACCTTTAGGAAAAGTAACGTTTTTACAATCTGGACCTTATTTCAGTGATAAAACAACGTCATTTTCTCACACATTGTACTTTGGTGTCATTTGGAGTATTTCCAGAGATTTTGTAGTTTAGCGATATCCGTTTAACGCGAGTGGTCGGGGCACAGTGTTGCGGTCACCAAATAACACAAACTTTAGCACTTTTCAAATGACAAAAGTTCAATGTCTTAGTCTACACTTTCGTTTGAGTCAAAAGTGGCCTGTGACCAGAGATCCAGTCATGGTTCCGATTGGATGACGTCATCAACAAGGGCATTCATTCCGCTACTTTGCTTAGAAGATGCTCAGAACTTTTCTGTTGCGAGCGAGACATGGCTGAAGATTCGGACTTTGAGGCCGAAGAGTATACGGATGAGGAGGTATTAGAAAGAATGAAGCGGAGACAGTTTTAGGAGCAGCAGAGAACAGCCATCGGTTTCACATTACTTCTCAGAATCGTGCGCTGAATCCGCTGGCCTTCTTTCTTTTCCTTTGCTGGAAAAAAAATCGTCTGACCTGAAGTGGGTACTGCAAACATGATGGTCCAAACGTCTTACAGCTTTGCCTTTCATGTTCGGGTCCATTCTCAAAGCAGCTAGCCACAGCTTCCATAACGATGTTGTTTTATCACCGAAATAAGGTCCAGATTGTTAAAAACCTTACTTTTCCTTCAAATTAAAAGTACCCGTTAAGTAAGTAGGTGTAATAAATCTTCAAATGTAGTGTTTTGATACAGATTTTGTTCAGTAGAATCGATTTAATTGATTTTGTAAAAGGCAAGTAAAAAGTATACACTTAAGTAAACTACAGGTACATAAAATGTACACTTAAGCACAGTACTGTAATACTGTATGAATTTCTTTTGGAAAATATTGTTGTTAAACGTGGCGGTACGATCCAGGGTCCTAGATGAAAAAGTTTTATCTATGAACCATTTAGGATGTCAATGAAATCAGTCATTTGAACGAGTTTGCCGATGATGTACAGACGTAAATACTGAGTTTCTACTTGTGACGCAACAATCCTGTGAAAATTCAAACCCTGCAGAGGCTCAGAGGCAAAGAACTTTAGAGGATTTCTGTGCGAATATGAAGTATCACCACTTCATAGTAGTTTTATTTATTTTTTTGCCTTGCCAGCAGCTTTACTCCTCTCAGAAGAGTCCAAGACATCTGTTGTATTTATAAGATTTATAAGCTCCTTTCAAAACACCCAAGGACAAGTTAAAAACATTTCTCTTCTATGCACAGTAAACAAACATTGACATTAGACACTTCCAAGAGCATATCTGTGAGTGTAGTGATGCTCAATTCCGATTTTTTTCTGAAATCCGATTTTTTTGCGAGGTCGTTCACATTTCCAATTAAATGCGACTTATATGTGATCTCCAGTGTGAACTTTAAACTCCCCAAAAGTGTCCCGCATGCGCATTGGAGGACACAACGAGGTCATGTGCAGCGAGTGTGCTCAATGTTTACGGAAGTCGTCTAAAGTTGCTGTCGTACCGGAGCCAAAACATGTACAGCTTATTTGTTTTAAGGAGGAGATGGAGAAAGAGAAGGACGAGGTTTTTGGCCACGGCGTTTTGTGGGGCAGTGGAAGCAAAGTCCGTAGAAATGAACGTGTTGGTGCAGAGTCGCAGACAAGAGCGGTGGGATTGCTACGTGCTTCGCCGCTTCACCAACACGGAGTTCATATACTATTTTTGCATGACGAGAAGAATGTTTGCGTACGTTTGTGAGCGCCGACTTGTACCATTCTCGCTTTTTGATGACGTGTAGGTCGGACGAACGCGACCTGGCCATTCAGACTGAAGTCGCATGTCAAAATCTCGGATATGTATTGGTTTTAGGACCACATATCCAAGTGGCCTGGATCGCATTTGAAAAAATCAGATCTGTGTCGTTCAGACTGTCAATAAAAGATCAGATACAGGTTGCATAGGGGTGAAAAAAATCAGATTTGGGTCATTTCAGGCTGCAGTCTGAAGGCAGCCTTTAACTCCCCTCTCAAACCAGTTCTTTTCTCTGGCCAAGATCTGGACCTCACTGTCCTCTTTGACCCCACACTCCACTCCCACTGCAGATCTAACAGGCCCACCTAACTAACACCAACTGGAAACAAGGAGGTGTGGGAGTCTCAGAGTCATTTCATTGTAGTTAGCGCCCCCTTCAGGCAGATATAGGCAGTGTCCACCAGCGTCTGACCAGAACTGAAGAAGCAGAAGAAACGGATTCCACCAAATAAACTTTTGTCCTGTCGACAAATTGAATTTCTCCTTTTGCGAATGTTTTCTTTGTTTTGATTTAGGTTTGAGGACAGAGTTATAAATGAGAGACAGATGATGATGATGATGATGATGTGGTGGTGTAAAGAATTCTTGAATATTGAATCTAAAGAACGTCTGGAGCCTGGAGGAGCAGCGCAGACTAAAGCCACTTGATAAATTGTTCCCAGTCTTGGCCCGTGTGGAGCAGGGCGGGGCTGGACCCGTAAAGCAGTATTTACGAGGAGGGTCCCACAGCCCCTCCCTCGCTCTGCCTGACGGACTCAACGAGTTTGGCACAAGACGAGGAACCCACCAGCACCCCTCACCCCTTCTCCCTCTGCCCCACCCGTCACATCCAGATGTCTACGAGAAGTTCGTTTACACAGATAAACACAATCAGGAAGAGCACATTTCCTGGTTTGTGTCTCGTCAGTTTTGCATCTCAACTAATCAAGTTTTCTACATGAACCACTGAGTTGTGTTTTGTTTCAGTGATTCATCTGTGTACATGTCCAGGACTAAACCAGGACTAAACCAGGACTAAACCAGGACTAAACCAGGTCTAACCCAGGTCTAAACCAGGTCTAAACCAGGACTAAACCAGGACTAAACCAGGGCTAAACCAGGACTAAACCAGGTCAAAACCAGGACTAAACCAGGACTAAACCAGGGCTAAACCAGGACTAAACCAGGTCTAAACCAGGACTAAACCAGGACTAAACCAGGGCTAAACCAGGGCTAAACCAGGGCTAAACCAGGGCTAAACCAGGACTAAACCAGGACTAAACCAGGGCTAAACCAGGGCTAAACCAGGACTAAACCAGGACTAAACCAGGACTAAACCAGGACTAAACCAGGACTAAACCAGGGCTAAACCAGGGCTAAACCAGGACTAAACCAGGGCTAAACCAGGACTAAACCAGGTCTAAACCAGGACTAAACCAGGACTAAACCAGGTCTAACCCAGGACTAAACCAGGACTAAACCAGGACTAAACCAGGGCTAAACCAGGGCTAAACCAGGACTAAACCAGGACTAAACCAGGGCTAAACCAGGACTAAACCAGGTCTAAACCAGGACTAAACCAGGACTAAACCAGGTCTAACCCAGGACTAAACCAGGACTAAACCAGGGCTAAACCAGGACTAAACCAGGTCTAAACCAGGACTAAACCAGGTCTAACCCAGGTCTAAACCAGGTCTAAACCAGGTCTAACCCAGGACTAAACCAGGTCTAAACCAGGTCTAAACCAGGACTAAACCAGGACTAAACCAGGACTAAACCAGGTCTAAACCAGGACTAAACCAGGACTAAACCAGGACTAAACCAAGTCTAAAACAGGTCTAACCCAGGACTAAACCAGGTCTAAACCAGGACTAAACCAGGTCTAAACCAGGACTAAACCAGGACTAAACCAGGACTAAACCAAATCTAAAACAGGTCTAACCCAGGACTAAACCAGGTCTAAACCAGGACTAAACCAGGTCTAAACCAGGACTAAACCAGGACTAAACCAGGACTAAACCAGGGCTAAACCAGGACTAAACCAGGACTAAACCAGAACTAAACCAGATCTAAACCAGGTCTAAACCAGGTCTAAACCAGGACTAAACCAGGACTAAACCAGGTCTAAACCAGGACTAAACCAGGACTAAACCAGGTCTAAACCAGGACTAAACCAGGACTAAACCAGGACTAAACCAAGTCTAAAACAGGTCTAACCCAGGACTAAACCAGGACTAAACCAGGACTAAACCAGGACTAAACCAGGACTAAACCAGGACTAAACCAGGACTAAACCAGGTCTAAACCAGGACTAAACCAGGACTAAACCAGGACTAAACCAAGTCTAAAACAGGTCTAACCCAGGACTAAACCAGGACTAAACCAAGTCTAAACCAGGACTAAACCAGGACTAAACCAGGACTAAACCAGGACTAAACCAAGTCTAAAACAGGTCTAACCCAGGACTAAACCAGGACTAAACCAGGTCTAAACCAGGACTAAACCAGGACTAAACCAGGACTAAACCAAATCTAAAACAGGTCTAACCCAGGACTAAACCAGGTCTAAACCAGGACTAAACCAGGTCTAAACCAGGTCTAACCCAGGACTAAACCAGGTCTAAACCAGGTCTAACCCAGGACTAAACCAGGTCTAAACCAGGTCTAAACCAGGACTAAACCAGGTCTAACCCAGGACTAAACCAGGACTAAACCAGGACTAAACCAGGACTAAACCAGGACTAAACCAGGTCTAAACCAGGTCTAAACCAAGTCTAACCCAGGACTAAACCAGGTCTAAACCAGGTCTAAACCAGGACTAAACCAGGTCTAACCCAGGACTAAACCAGGACTAAACCAGGTCTAAACCAGGACTAAACCAGATCTAAACCAGGTCTAAACCAGGACTAAACCAGGTCTAAACCAGGTCTAAACCAGGACTAAACCAAGACTAAACCAAGTCTAAACCAGGTCTAAACCAGGACTAAACCAGGACTAAACCAGGTCTAAACCAGGACTAAACCAGGACTAAACCAGGACTAAACCAAGTCTAAAACAGGTCTAACCCAGGACTAAACCAGGACTAAACCAGGACTAAACCAAGTCTAAACCAGGACTAAACCAGGACTAAACCAGGACTAAACCAGGTCTAAACCAGGACTAAACCAGGACTAAACCAGGACTAAACCAAGTCTAAAACAGGTCTAACCCAGGACTAAACCAGGACTAAACCAAGTCTAAACCAGGACTAAACCAGGACTAAACCAGGACTAAACCAGGACTAAACCAAGTCTAAAACAGGTCTAACCCAGGACTAAACCAGGAC
>JAVJIX010000110.1:2875000-2890000 GCA_036785185.1 Paratrypauchen microcephalus | reverse complement strand
TAGTCCTGGTTTAGTCCTGGTCTAGTACCTGGTTTAGTCCTGGTTTAGTCCTGGTTTAGTCCTGGTCTAGTACCTGGTTTAGTCCTGGTCTAGTACCTGGTTTAGTCCTGGTTTAGTCCTGGTCTAGTACCTGGTTTAGTCCTGCTTTAGTCCTGGTTTAGTCCTGGTTTAGTCCTGGTTTAGTCCTGGTTTAGTCCTGGTCTAGTACCTGGTTTAGTCCTGGTTTAGTCCTGGTTTAGTCCTGGTTTAGTCCTGGTCTAGTACCTGGTTTAGTCCTGGTTTAGTCCTGGTTTAGTCCTGGTTTAGTCCTGGTTTAGTCCTGGTCTAGTACCTAGTTTAGTCCTGGTCTAGTACCTGGTTTAGTCCTGGTTTAGTACCTGGTTTAGTCCTGGTTTAGTACCTGGTCTAGTACCTGGTTTAGTCCTGGTTTAGTCCTGGTTTAGTCCTGGTCTAGTACCTGGTTTAGTCCTGGTTTAGTCCTGGTTTAGTCCTGGTTTAGTCCTGGTTTAGTACCTGGTTTAGTCCTGGTCTAGGACCTGGTTTAGTCCTGGTTTAGTCCTGGTCTAGTACCTGGTTTAGTCCTGGTTTAGTCCTGGTTTAGTACCTGGTTTAGTCCTGGTTTAGTCCTGGTTTAGTCCTGGTTTAGTCCTGGTTTAGTCCTGGTCTAGTACCTGGTTTAGTCCTGGTTTAGTACCTGGTTTAGTACCTGGTTTAGTCCTGGTTTAGTCCTGGTTTAGTCCTGGTCTAGTACCTGGTTTAGTCCTGGTCTAGTACCTGGTTTAGTCCTGGTTTAGTACCTGGTTTAGTACCTGGTTTAGTCCTGGTTTAGTCCTGGTCTAGTACCTGGTTTAGTCCTGGTTTAGTCCTGGTTTAGTCCTGGTTTAGTCCTGGTCTAGTACCTGGTTTAGTCCTGGTCTAGGACCTGGTTTAGTCCTGGTTTAGTCCTGGTTTAGTCCTGGTCTAGTACCTGGTTTAGTCCTGGTCTAGGACCTGGTTTAGTCCTGGTTTAGTCCTGGTTTAGTCCTGGTTTAGTCCTGGTCTAGTACCTGGTTTAGTCCTGGTCTAGGACCTGGTTTAGTCCTGGTTTAGTCCTGGTTTAGTCCTGGTCTAGGACCTGGTTTAGTCCTGCTTTACTCCTGGTTTAGTCCTGGTTTAGTCCTGGTTTAGTCCTGGTCTAGTACCTGGTTTAGTCCTGGTTTAGTCCTGGTTTAGTCCTGGTTTAGTCCTGGTCTAGTACCTGGTTTAGTCCTGGTTTAGTCCTGGTTTAGTCCTGGTTTAGTCCTGGTCTAGTACCTGGTTTAGTCCTGGTTTAGTCCTGGTTTAGTCCTGGTTTAGTCCTGGTTTAGTCCTGGTCTAGTACCTGGTTTAGTCCTGGTCTAGGACCTGGTTTAGTCCTGGTTTAGTCCTGGTTTAGTCCTGGTCTAGGACCTGGTTTAGTCCTGCTTTACTCCTGGTTTAGTCCTGGTTTAGTCCTGGTTTAGTCCTGGTCTAGTACCTGGTTTAGTCCTGGTTTAGTCCTGGTTTAGTCCTGGTTTAGTCCTGGTCTAGTACCTGGTTTAGTCCTGGTTTAGTCCTGGTTTAGTCCTGGTTTAGTCCTGGTCTAGTACCTGGTTTAGTCACATTTTCTGTGTGTTGTGTATTTGACCTGAACAGGTGACCATGTCTTTGTCTTTTCTGTCGGCTGGGGTCAGATTGGTCAGAAATGTGGACATCTGGGACATTTCTTGTATGAAACTGGGACAAATCACTGGTTTTGTCTGAATCCGCTGGGACAGGGGACACAGCTGGGACAGGGGACACGGGGCTCAGAAGTGGGACTGTCCCGGGTAAATGGGGACATCTGGACACCTTATACATCATTTATTTTCTATATAGACGTTAAACAGGGATAAGGCTATGTACTGGGTAAAGATATGGGACAGTTTGGGAACAGGCTAAATGCTGGTTCACGGTGACGTGTGCGGTCAGGACGGGGAGAGTAACACGAGCGTAACACGAGAGTAACACGAGAGTAACACGAGAGTAACACGAGAGTAACACGAGCGTAACACGAGAGTAACACGAGAGTAACACGAGCGTAACACGAGCGTAACACGAGAGTAACACGAGAGTAACACGAGAGTAACACGAGAGTAACACGAGAGTAACACGAGCGTGAACGAGTCCAGAACACGGATACAACGTGAAGACGCTCATAAGAAAATTAGAACTAAGAATGAATTATAAACAGACGCGTGCATGCTAGTTTTAATTTGTCCTTATTCACCCACTGCTGTTTAAGTCTAGTACCTGCTTTAGTCCTGGTTTAGTCCTGGTTTAGTCCTGGTCTAGTACCTGCTTTAGTCCTGCTTTAGTCCTGGTTTAGTCCTGGTCTAGTACCTGCTTTAGTCCTGCTTTAGTCCTGGTCTAGTACCTGCTTTAGTCCTGGTCTAGTACCTGCTTTAGTCCTGCTTTAGTCCTGGTCTAGTACCTGCTTTAGTCCTGCTTTAGTCCTGGTTTAGTCCTGGTCTAGTACCTGCTTTAGTCCTGCTTTAGTCCTGGTCTAGTATCTGCTTTAGTCCTGGTTTAGTCCTGGTTTAGTCCTGGTTTAGTCCTGGTCTAGTCCCGGTTTAGTCCTGGTTTAGTCCCAGTTTAGTACCTGGTTTAGTCCTGGTCTAGTCCCGGTCTAGTACCTGATTTAGTCCCGGTCTAGTCCCGGTCTAGTACCTGGTCTATTCCTGGTCTAGTCCCGGTCTAGTACCTGGATTTGTCCTGGTCTAGTCCCGGTTTAGTACCTGATTTAGTCCCGGGCTGGTACCTGGTTTAGTCCTGGTCTAGTCCCGGTCTAGTACCTGATTTAGTCCCGGTCTAGTCCCGGTCTAGTACCTGGTCTATTCCTGGTCTAGTCCCGGTCTAGTACCTGGTCTATTCCTGGTCTAGCACCTGGTCTAGTACCTGGATTTGTCCTGGTCTAGTCCCGGTTTAGTACCTGATTTAGTTCCGGTCTAGTACCTGGTATAGTCCTGGTCTAGTCCGTGTCTAGTCCTGGTCTAATCCCGGTCTAGTACCTGGTCTAGTACCTGGTTTAGTCCCGGTCTAGTACCTGGTCTAGTACCTGGTTTAGTCCCGGTCTAGTTTAAGACAGAAGACACACTTTTAAGACAGAAACTGGTCCACCCAAAGGACAAAACACCGAGTCACAAACAAAGCGATGTGGTCTACTCCCTTCAGTGTAGTGAAGACTGCAAATATGCAAACATTTAAAAAGGTTCTGTAGTCTTATTTTTACTGTTTAAATCATGTATGCCTGATGATACTGTAATAATGTGTATTGGATATTAAACATTTAAACAGGACCTGAGGAAGATTAGAAGCCACCACGCTGGAAGACAATGGGGTTTCATTAATAAACATGGCGAATCCACCTTGAACAGGACTGTGGACCGAGACAAAGGTTCTGCACCACCTTGAACAGGACTGTGGACCGAGACAAAGGTTCTGCACCACCTTGAACAGGATGTGGACAGAGACAAAGGTTCTGCACCACCTTGAACAGGACTGTGGACCGAGACAAAGGTTCTGCACCACCTTGAACAGGACTGTGGACCGAGACAAAGGTTCTGCACCACCTTGAACAGGACTGTGGACAGAGACAAAGGTTCTGCACCACCTTGAACAGGACTGTGGACAGAGACAAAGGTTCTCCACCACCTTGAACAGGACTGTGGACAGAGACAAAGGTTCTGCACCACCTTGAACAGGACTGTGGACAGAGACAAAGGTTCTGCACCACCTTGAACAGGACTGTGGACAGAGACAAAGGTTCTGCACCACCTTGAACAGGACTGTGGACAGAGACAAAGGTTCTCCACCACCTTGAACAGGACTGTGGACAGAGACAAAGGTTCTGCACCACCTTGAACAGGACTGTGGACAGAGACAAAGGTTCTGCACCACCTTGAACAGGATGTGGACAGAGACAAAGGTTCTGCACCACCTTGAACAGGACTGTGAACCGAGACAAAGGTTCTGCACCACCTTGAACAGGACTGTGGACCGAGACAAAGGTTCTGCACCACCTTGAACCGGACTGTGAACAGAGACAAAGGTTCTGCACCACCTTGAACAGGATGTGGACAGGGAAAAAGGTTCTGCACCACCTTGAACAGGACTGTGAACCGAGACAAAGGTTCTGCACCACCTTGAACAGGACTGTGGACCAAGACAAAGGTTCTGCACCACCTTGAACAGGACTGTGAACCGAGACAAAGGTTCTGCACCACCTTGAACAGGACTGTGGACAGAGACAAAGGTTCTGCACCACCTTGAACAGGACTGTGGACAGAGACAAAGGTTCTGCACCACCTTGAACAGGACTGTGGACAGAGACAAAGGTTCTGCACCACCTTGAACAGGACTGTGGACAGAGACAAAGGTTCTGCACCACCTTGAACAGGACTGTGGACAGAGACAAAGGTTCTGCACCACCTTGAACAGGACTGTGGACAGAGACAAAGGTTCTGCACCACCTTGAACAGGACTGTGGACAGAGACAAAGGTTCTGCACCACCTTGAACAGGACTGTGGACAGAGACAAAGGTTCTGCACCACCTTGAACAGGACTGTGGACAGAGACAAAGGTTCTGCACCACCTTGAACAGGACTGTGGACCGAGACAAAGGTTCTGCACCACCTTGAACAGGACTGTGGACAGAGACAAAGGTTCTGCACCACCTTGAACAGGACTGTGGACCGAGACAAAGGTTCTGCACCACCTTGAACAGGACTGTGGACCGAGACAAAGGTTCTGCACCACCTTGAACAGGACTGTGGACAGAGACAAAGGTTCTGCACCACCTTGAACAGGACTGTGGACCGAGACAAAGGTTCTGCACCACCTTGAACAGGACTGTGGACCGAGACAAAGGTTCTGCACCACCTTGAACAGGACTGTGGACAGAGACAAAGGTTCTGCACCACCTTGAACAGGACTGTGGACCGAGACAAAGGTTCTGCACCACCTTGAACAGGACTGTGGACAGAGACAAAGGTTCTGCACCACCTTGAACAGGACTGTGGACAGAGACAAAGGTTCTGCACCACCTTGAACAGGACTGTGGACAGAGACAAAGGTTCTGCACCACCTTGAACAGGATGTGGACAGGGAAAAAGGTTCTGCACCACCTTGAACAGGACTGTGGATAGGGAAAAAGGTTCTGCACCACCTTGAACAGGACTGTGGACAGAGACAAAGGTTCTGCACCACCTTGAACAGGACTGTGGACCGAGACAAAGGTTCTGCACCACCTTGAACAGGACTGTGGACAGAGACAAAGGTTCTGCACCACCTTGAACAGGACTGTGGACCGAGACAAAGGTTCTGCACCACCTTGAACAGGACTGTGGACAGAGACAAAGGTTCTGCACCACCTTGAACAGGACTGTGGACCGAGACAAAGGTTCTGCACCACCTTGAACAGGACTGTGGACAGAGACAAAGGTTCTGCACCACCTTGAACAGGACTGTGGACCGAGACAAAGGTTCTGCACCACCTTGAACAGGACTGTGAACCGAGACAAAGGTTCTGCACCACCTTGAACAGGACTGTGGACAGAGACAAAGGTTCTGCACCACCTTGAACAGGACTGTGAACCGAGACAAAGGTTCTGCACCACCTTGAACAGGACTGTGGGCAGAGACAAAGGTTCTGCACCACCTTGAACAGGACTGTGGACCGAGACAAAGGTTCTGCACCACCTTGAACAGGACTGTGGATAGGGAAAAAGGTTCTGCACCACCTTGAACAGGACTGTGAACCGAGACAAAGGTTCTGCACCACCTTGAACAGGACTGTGGACCGAGACAAAGGTTCTGCACCACCTTGAACAGGACTGTGGATAGGGAAAAAGGTTCTGCACCACCTTGAACAGGACTGTGGACAGAGACAAAGGTTCTGCAGCTCTGTCTCCTGCTCTCACTGCTCCACCCTGAAGTTTAACCCCAAACAGAACCAGACTGAACCAGACTCAGATCTGACTCACTGTATCACAGCGAGTTCATGATCACATTAGAGCAGGGGTGTCCAAACTATGGTTCAGGGATCAAATCCGGCCCTCTGACCAATTTTTGTTGGCCCCCAGGGATCCTGCTGAATTGGCCCAAATGATCATAGAGCCATTGAGCAGTACTTTTTATTTTTACTTCAAATTCCGGTATCTATATTGCTGCAACCTCAATAACAACTCACTGCGTTATGATACAGACCTAAAATTTGCGTTCTAAAAGTGTTGTGTCTCTGTTAAACTCATATAAAATGCTTCGATCTGAAAGTCTCACTGTCCTCACCACCTCTACAGCCTCCACTATGAATAAGTTTGTATATGCGGCCTTGGGTGGAAAAGGTTTATTTATTTATTTATTTATTTATTTCAGGGACAACACACATTAATAAACATCTACATGTAAATATGCCAGAATTATCCCGAGGGCTGTTTTTCATCTGTAGTCCCTGGACAGGTGTAAAGTGTCGACCTGCAGGAAGTAAAATCCAATAGAATAAAGACAAGGTTAATATCCATCCATCCATCTTCTTCCGCTTCACCATTTCTGGGTCGCGGGGGCAGATCTGCTGCCCAGAACACAATGCACCAGCCCCCATGAATCCTTCCGCAGGTGCTGGGTCCACGGGAGGACGGCCCACGTCACAACCGGCCTTGATGTATCTTCTGCCATGGGGCCTGCCAGTGTCCGCAGACACTGGGGGCGAGGTGGGGCTAAGTGTCTTGCCCAAGGACACAACAGCAGCACTCATCTGTGGGAGCTGGGATCACACACGGCCAACCCGTTGACAGCGGGATTTGAACCGCCAACCCCTGCATCAGTAGACAAACTACCAACTGAGCTACTGCTGGCCCAAGGTTAATTTACCCTCTAACTTACAGTCGCATACAGCTCCATGCAATTATCTACAGTCATAAAGCCACATTCAGGCACATACGTTCATGTTCAGCCACAAACACCACGTAGCGTTGTGTGCAGTCACATACAGACACATACAGACTCATAAAAAAGTCAAACAAGTAACACACAAGAGGCAGGATGGCGACAGGGGCATCTAGAAGTGGATGTTAGTGGTGACAGGACTGATTCTCAATTAACCATTTCTTTAACTGGAATTTAAATGAGATATAAGTGGGGAGGTTTGTGATTGTGGTGGGGGTGGTGTTCCAGTCATGGGCAGATTGCACAGGGGGGGATGATACAGTCCCCTCTCGATGTCCCTCTGGTTCTGCTGTGTTCAGTCCTGATGATGATGAGCATATTTGACCATGTTTTCCCAGGTAAGTAGCTTGTGTTTTTGCAGGATTGGACAGCGGTGATACGAGTGGGGTTTTCCAGGTTGAGAGTTTTGGTGCGTTTATAAAGAGAGTGGATGGGTTTTAAAGGGATAGTGTGTTTTTTTATGTGAATCTGTATGGCGTCCCCTTCAGCAGTGTCGTGCATTAACACTGACTTGCCCCTTACAGCAGGGGTGTCAAACTCATTTTGGTCCGGGGGCCGTATCCAACCTACTTTGATCCCAAAGGGGCCGGATCAGAAAACTCATGGCAAATATACCCCAAAAATAGCAATAAGTCCAAATATTTGTCCAGAGAAACACAAATCTATTACAGACTGCTGTTTCTTCAGTCCCAGCAATAATTTGTTTATCTTCTGTCTTCTCTATTCTCCGTTCACGTGGAAACGTTGTGTCTCATAGTGCAGTTTAAGATCATATTCCTTGAGCTCCGCCACTTGTTGCAAACACACCGAGCGTACAGGCTTCCCATTCACCTCCGTAAACAAATAGGAATTAGTCCATTTTTCTTGGAAAATCCTGCACTCGGCGTCCACTTTTCTCATTTTTGACATTTAGCTGATGAAAAGCGGCAGAAAATTACCAATATTTTAAAGGTGCCATGGCATGAAATTTTCACTTTCTGAGGTTTTTGAACGTTAATGTGAGCTCCCCTACCCCATCCCTCATGGCTAAAAGTTGCGAAATGTCTAAACTGAGCATTTGTGGTCCTTTTTTGTGTTAGGAAAAACACAGCTCAAACGGGCGATTCTGAAAAAGGAAACTTTCTGACGTCACATCGAAAAATGCAGCTCCACTCCCGTCTGTGTCTCTACTCGGCGTCTCTGTAAATCACGCCCAGAGAGTTTGGACCGCGAATGAGCTACGCAATGCGAGATGCGTTTTTTTATTTGCCTGGAGGCACGTGCGAGTGTTTCTAGGCCCGGAAGTCCTTTACCCGACCCTCTGGACCTCTGAAACAGCAGTGGTTTCATTTTATTTTCTGTGAAAATGTGTTTTTTTCATTGAAATGCCTCTCCTTTCTTCCTTCGCGCTTATACACACGGAAGCGGGAGACAGCGCACAGCGCACCGCTAAAACAAGGGACCAGCGGCGCATTTGCCCCCCCACCCGCTCCTCTAACCTGTCTCTGTCCTTCTCATTTGCATTCAAGCAACAAGGCCCAGAATGAGTCGTTCAGAGAGATTTTCTGACTCTGACTGTGTACATGTGTCTTTCTCATGTACTGAGTGTTGATTTTGAAGAAGGATTCATTTACAGTATTAGGGAACCATTAAGGAGCCATATAAAAGCATCAACAAGTACCATGTCATGGGACCTTTAATAGAAAATGTATATATATTTGCATCACAAACAGTTGTCCGCAGTATTATTAGCTCTTTCACTTGTAAGTGGCGATGTTTACAAGTGAACAGGCTAATAATAATAATAATAATAATAATAATAATAATAATAATAATAATAATAATAATAATAATAATAATAATAATAACAGGTGCGCAGTGATACGACTTGAGAGAAAATAGCACCAAGCGATTTAGACTGCTGAATTTTTTGCGGACAACTGTTTGTGACAGTTGTCCGCATCACTTTTTGGACAAATATTGTTTTGAGAGGAAAAACAAGCTTTATTAACTGCCCCGCTAACTTGCCAGAACTACTTTTGTGAGCTACAGAACCGGAGCAGAACTGGGCTCAGACGACACGGTCAGCGGTAAGTCTGCTGAAGGAGATGCCATACAGATTCACATTTAAAAAAATCCCTTTAAAGCTGTGGAGGTGAGAGCAGACAGACGGACAGTGAGTGATATGAGAAAGTATCATGGAGTGCATGAACATTTTGTCTGACTGTGGACATTTGAGGTCGAACGTGTCGAACGTTGCTAAGATTGAATTTGATGCGATTACTGACCTGTGTGAAGTTGGCCCCATCAAACACACCTACACAAAAACTATGTCACTCATTTGTGCTTCGTTTGTGCTGTTTTGTGCTGCAAAAAGTTTTGTTTGCGCTGCTTTAGTTTTTGATATACAGTCATACCTCACCTTACGAAACACCCAAATAACGAATAATCCAAGTTACCAAACGCATTTACGTAAAATTTTCGTCTCTGAATACGAAAGAAAATTCAAGTTACAAAACACAAAATCTCAAAAATTCAAATAATGCACGTTCGGATGCGCGCTCGACTTCGCAGCCACCCGAATTCCCCGAAAGGTAAATACACTTGTAAATACCCTCTCCAAACACCCCGCTGGCCTCCCATTGGCTACGAACGAATCAGGCCTTTTACATTGGGACTCTACTTACGAAAAAATCACGTTACGAAACCACTTCTGGAATGAATTAATTTCGTAAGGTGAGGTATGACTGTATTAACGATTCTATTATAGGTCAAACTGGGGTCAGCCCCCCCCCCCCCCAAAAAAAAACTAAAGCGGCACAAACGAAACTTTTTGCAGCACAAAACAGCACAAACGAAGCACAAACGATTGACACCATTTTGGGCAATTTTAGAGCATTTTAAGCTTCCTGGGGGGCTGGCTGACCCCAATTTGACCTATAACAGAATCATTAAAGGTCCGATGGCATGAAATGTTCACTTTCTGAGGTTTTTGAACGTTAATGTGAGCTCCCCTACCCTGTTTAGCCCCCCCCCCTCCTCATGGTTAAAAGTTGCGAAATGTCTAAACTGAGCATTTGCGATCCTTTTCTGCATTAGAAAAAATCAGAGCTCAAACGGGCGATTTTGAACAAGGAAACTTATTGACGTCAGATCGAAAAAAGAAATGCAAATGCAGTTCCACCCCCGTCTGTCTGTACTCAGCGTCTCTGTAAATCACGCCCAGAGAGTTTGGACTGCGGAGGAGCTACGCAATGCGAAATACGTTTTTTATTTGCCTGGAGGAACTTGCGAGTGTTTCTAGGCTCGGAAGTCCTTTATCTGAGCCTCTGGACCTTTGAACAGCAGTGGTTTCATTTTATTTTCTGTGGAAATGTGTTTATTTTTCAATTAAACGCTTCTCATCTCTCCCCCCGTGCAAAAACACGGAAGTGGGTCACAGAGCGGAGTGGAGAGTTTGGCCACGCCCCCACCCCCTACTATAGGTCATCTCTGTCCTCCTCATTTGCATTCAAGCAACAACGCCCATAATGGAGTGTTCCAGAGTGACATTTATGACTCTTTCTCATCTTATCTCTGTTTCTCATGCACTGAGTGTTGATTTTGAAGAAGGATTCATTTACAGTATTAGGGAACCATTAAGGAGCCATATAAAAGCATCAACAAGTACCATGTCATGGGACCTTTAAAATCTCAAAAACTAAAGCGGCACAAATGAAACTTTTGGCAGCACAAAACAGCACAAACGAAGCACAAATGATTGACAGTTTTTGTGTAGGTGTGTTTGATGGGGCCAACTTCACGCAGGTCGATTACTGACCATTTTTTTAATGTGGGGTTTGAAAGTGAGTTTTGAATCAAGCATGACACCGAGGTACAGTCATACCTCACCTTACGAAATTCATTTGTTCTAGAAGTGGTTTCATAATGTGATTTTTTCGTAAGTAGAGTCCCAATGTAAAAGGCCTGATTCGTTCGTAGCCAATGGGAGGCCAGCGGGGTGTGGGAGAGTGTATTTACAAGTGTATTTACGTGTCGGGGGGTTCGGGCGGCTGCGAAGCCGAACGCGCATTATTTGAATTTTTGAGATTTTGCGTTTCGTAACTTGAATTTTCTTTCGTATTTAGAGACGAAAATTTTACGTGAATGCGTTTCGTAACTTGGATTATTCGTTATTTTGTAAGGTGAGGTATGACTGTATTTGTATTCTGGAACCACCTGGAGCCGTTGACCGCACACACGGACACACGGACATCAGGATCCATGGAGGAGCTGTTTTGAGATGTGGTGAAGAACATTGCGACTATTTAGGATATGTTGAGCTGTTTGAACTCTCCTGCTTTTGAGAGACTTCGTTAACACTTCAACCTCATGTAAACAAAGAGTGAACATGACGACATCGCTGTGTGCAGATGTGTGCACAGATGTGTGCAGATGTGTGCAGATGTGTGCAGATGTGTGCAGATGTGTGCAGATGTGTGCAGATGTGTGCAGATGTGTGCAGATGTGCACAGATGTGCGCAGATGTGTGCAGATGTGTGCAGATGTGTGCAGATGTGTGCAGATGTGTGTGGACCGCAGACTGCTGCACATTCCAGCCTGAGCCCGAAAAGTGTCTGTTCTCCCAAAAGACCGAAGAAATGATTACAGCGGGAGATGTATTTAGCTTGCTGACATGTTTTGGCTGCCAGATGGAGCTTCAGCGTCGGTTCTGAAGATGCAGCTGGCGACGTCCACAAGATAAATACTCCTCTCTTTAAGAAGAACCCAAAAAGTTAATGTACAAAAGTAGAAAATGCAAATGTAGTTTCAATCTACACCGGAGACTCTGGTGTAGAGGGCAGATCTGAAAATGACTAAAGACCAGAACCACACTTGTTTACAGTCCCACGAGTCGCATCACTCATCTCCGTGACTCATCCTGCCTCTTGAGGACCATCTCTGACACCATCTCATCCATTTTCACTAACAAACGAGCTCACTAATCACATCTGCATTTATTTAACTCTAATTAATGACACTGGTTTAATGTTCTGCTCATTTCTCCGTGGACTCCGGACTTAAAACTCCACATGAAAAATGAGAATCGGATCTGACCTTCTCAGAGAAGTATGTGTCCCCCAGGGCTCGCTAAGCTAACTGGTGTCAGCGCGTCTCCTGTGAGTTAGCCTGTATGCCAACACCGCGGTGCGTTCAAGTGACTAGCCTCAGCGGGAATCCACTGCGTCTGACAGGATGTTTTTAAGCTGTCATTTCAGACACATTTGTCAACCTGCTGTTTCCCATGTCGTGTGCGTTTGAACAGACGAGGATGTGGAGGTGAAGAACCACAGAACACATTTGATCTGGGCTCTGTTGATGGAGTCTGTCTGCTTTAGTCACATCTGTCACTGAGGGTCGTTTTATTACACTATATAAACATGAATGTGATTCCAGTTTGTTATGAAGTATTCGTTTTTCAGTCTAACTCGTGTAAACAGCGCTCTGATAAATGATTCCATCCACACAGTGACAGTTCCTGTGCAGACGCTGAGCCCTGGGCACCCCTCCTGGGCACCCCTCCTGGGCACCGGGCACAGTGGTGATGTTTACACTTGTGTTCACAGACTCAGCTCACAGACTCACCTCAGAGGAACGCTCTGCACACACACACACACACACACACACACACACACACACACACACACACACACACACACACACACACACACACACACACACACACACACACACACACACACACACACACACACACACACACACACACACACACACACACACACACACACACACACACACACACACAGAGGAACGCTCTGCAGGTGTGGATCTTCTCGCTCAGCTGGGTTCAGTCTGATTTCTCTGTTCGCTGTGGTGACGCCTGAACAAATCAGCTCGAACCTTCCTCCTCCTCCCTGTTCTGTCACTAACACATTTATGATGTAAAACTCCACTCAGACTGACTCTGACATATATATATATATATATATATATATATATATATATATATATATATATATATATATATATATATATATATATATATATATATATATATATATATATATATATATATATATATATATATATATATATATATATATATATATATATATATATATATATATATATATATATATATATATATATATATATATATGTATATATATATATATATGTATATATATATGTATATATATTTTGCGGTTCCTCTCGTTCTACGGTTCCTCTCGTTCTGCGGTTCTTCTCGTTCCGTAGTTCCTCTGGTTCTTTGGTGTCAGGAGACTCTGCCGAGGGCGATGTTCCTGTCAGGGCTGTGCACAGTTTGCACATGTCACTTTGTGATTGATTCATAGTAAAGCTGATGTTTCCCTTTATAAGCCTCTGACCTCTGACCTCTGACCTCTGCCCTCTGACCTCTGACCTCTGTCATGACCCTGCGGAGGTGAACGTGGAGCTCATGACTTCATCTTATGTCAATAAAACATGGACAAAGTCAGAGGAATGTTTAGACTGACCCGTTTAATCATTTCTCTTAATTTGACAATTGAATTCTCAGGCATTTTCTCTCTTTTCTTTAACTCAAATTTACTCAAATTAGAATAAAATCAATTTTAAAAAATCTCCCCCTGCCCCTGGCAGCGACACTGCCAAGTATGAGCACACTGCCTGCAGTGTGCTCGCGTACCCCTAGGGGTACTTGTACCCCTGGTTGGGAAACACTGGGCTAAACAACCAAACACTGCTGAAAGTTGACAAAATTGTGTGTTACTTCAGGGAACAATAAGGGAATAATAATAAGGGAATAATAAATATTTAGCATTTTTTGACATTTTTGACATTGTGACACATTAGCTGCATGACGGCAACATATGTGACACCCCTAAAACCCCCAATTTCGGAACTTTATATGAAAAAAAAAGTATGGGGTATGTCTAATAATGTAAAAATACATGTCTGATTTGGCAGCTCTGCTACAAAAAACTTTTTTCTATGCAAGAAAGAGTTAAAAACACCGTGGAGCATCTGCCACAGCACCTGGGCCACCTGCCCCCTCCACTCCAGTCCTGCCCCCTCCACTCCAGTCCTGCCCCCTCCACTCCAGTCCTGCCCCCTCCACTCCTCCACTCCAGTCCTGCCCCCTCCACTCCAGGCCTGCCCCCTCCCCTCCAGTCCTGCCCCCTCCACTCCAGTCCTGCCCCCTCCACTCCAGTCCTGCCCCCTCCACTCCAGTCCTGCCCCCTCCACTCCTCCACTCCAGTGAACCTCCGGAGGTCTTCATGGAGATCTGAGTGCACACAAAAACATGTGTCAGGCCATAATTCACTGTCTCCTGTCTCCTCCAGGGCTCTGAGACAAGACTGGAAGAAGAAGAGGAGGAGAAGGAGGAAGAGGAGGAGGAGGGGGAGGAGGAAGAGGAGGAGGAGGGGGAGGAGGAAGAGGAGGAGGAGGAGGAAGAGGAGGGGGAGGAGGAAGAGGGGGAGGAGGAAGAGGAGGAGGAGGGGGAGGAGGAAGAGGAGGAGGAGGAGGGGGAGGAGGAGGAGGAGGAGGAGGAGGAGGAGGAGGAGGGGGAGGAGGTGGAGGAGGAGGTGGAGGAGGAGGAGGAGGAAGAGGAGGAGGAGGGGGAGGAGGAAGAGGAGGAGGAGGAGGAGGAGGAGGAGGAGGAGGAGGAGGAGGAGGAGGAGGAGGAGGAGGAGGAGGAGGAGGAGGAGGAGGGGGAGGAGGAGGAGGAAGAGGAGGAGGAAGAGGAGGAGGAGGAGGAGGAGGAGGAGGAGGAGGAGGAGGAGGAGGAGGAGGAGGGGGAGGAGGGGGAGGAGGAGGAGGAGGAGGAGGAGGGGGAGGAGGGGGAGGAGGAGGAGGAGGAGGTGGAGGAGGAGGAGGAGGAGGAGGTGGAGGAGGAGGAGGAGGAAGAGGAGGAGGAAGAGGAGGAGGAGGGGGAGGTGGAGGAGGAGGAGGAGGAAGAGGAGGAGGAGGGGGAGGAGGAGGAGGAGCAGGTGGAGGAGCAGTAGGAGGAGGAGGTGGAGGAGGAGGAGGGAGGA